>ML179040.1:392502-497747 GCA_004369135.1 Dendrothele bispora CBS 962.96
AACGGAGCTGTACATCATATACAACAGTATGGATATAAACATCATTTGATCATCATATTTTCATCCATCTTTGGTACATGGTTGAAATACGCTAACGTCGCTCGAGGTCCGTTCGCGTTATGTCTAATAGGTCGAGGTATGTTACACCAGGTACTGTATCTTGAGAATAAGATTGTTAAGTGTATTATTATTTAGTTGATGTAACCGCTGAGCCGACTGAGTTGACTGAGTTCAGCTGAGGCCTCACCTCAGTGGTCTAAACCTCGGCCTCAGCTGACCTCAGCTCGGCCTCACTCAGTATCGGCTCAGAGCCGTTGTGATATCGTTATCTATTCAAACTACTTCACAGATCAGTCGGTGGACTAAGTGTACTGTTGTAGAAGGAGTAGTCAGTCGTATTTTCCGTCCCTAGCAACTATAGAGACTCTGGAACCTCCGACTGGCAAGATCTCATTACGTGAACCTATCTGTCCGTTTACTCTATAGATTACGAGGTCTAGTTGACTGTACCATTCTGCTTTCATTAGGGACTAAAGGGATATATTGTGTCCTTACATATCTTTAACTCACGTCTAGGCTGGTCATTCTAATTGCCTAGCGTCTTTTTAATATCCTAATAAGCAGACATAATTCTGCTTCCTAACTGTAGGCTAGAGTTCTTCCACCCTTGTTCAATCCAAAAGAAAAACAGGTGTTGATCTGACCACTTATCGGTATTGTACATTTCATCATATAGTTACTCACTCTATGGCTCCGTGTATTCTATGTATAGTAGGTATCCATCAGCGTATTCAAATCGGCGATATATTGTTGCAGGTTCATATCATTTACTCCCATGTCACCGTCCGCAAGTTGAGCCGGGTCAGTTTCTCTTCCCTTTACCATCTCGATTTGTAACGTTCCTTTACGGAATGCTATGTGTGGTTAAGTCGTATAGCATTCTGAAGTCTAGGGTTAACAGATAGACCTATTAAAGCTGAGACTCTATTCAGAGAGCAAGGGGAGCGATTCTGTGTACGGAAATCCCCAATGTTGCGAGACAGTATAGGTCATGTTACCCTATCTGAGTGCCTACTGATCTTATCAGCAGTATTGTACATTTGAGTCATATTGTGTAGTCATTTAAGGCCCCGTATATTTTACATATTATACGTACCTCGCGTATTCGAAATACGCGAAAGTATGTCAAAATATGTCTTAAACTGTTTACCCGAAATATGTATGACACATATTCGCCATACTTCCTACTAGGCTCGCAACGTCAAACTTGAACCGCCTAAAAGCCTAATAACGGCACTAGTGCACCACTTAAAACCGTCTCAAGGTTTGAAAAACAACTTTTTGAAAGTGCTGTTCTGTTGAAGGGTGAAATGAAGGTTGCCGTTGGAGAGGAGGAGGGAGAGGAGGAGGAAAAAGAGGAGGAAAGATAGAGGAGAGGAGGAGAGGAGAGGAGGAGAGAAGGAGGGGAGAAGAAGGATGAAATAAAGGTTTTAAACTGTCGTTGGAGAAGGCGAAGTTTAAGAGCAGGTGGAGGGTGGAATGAGGTTTTAAATTAACGTTGGAGAGGACGAAGAGGGTAAAATGACGTTTCAACTGCCGTTGGAGACGACAAAGATATGGACGGTGCAGAAAACGTTGTTAATAACGTTTACGACTGCGTCGAAAGCTCAAGTCCACTGAGTAATGAAGAGAGAACTCCAAAGAGTTGTAACTGAATCTCGTCAATTCTATATGTCCAGATGGCCACAGTACAACCCCAATCAAGAACGTCATACACCATAGCAAAGTGAAAGAAAGTCGTACGACTGATAGAGGAGTTGATAGAATCCAGGAAACACTTCAGTTCCGGCATAAGGATATTGCACACAACCAAAAGGATACTGGTAAAACGAGCAACTTGATCCAAACATAAAACGTGCTCGAAGTACGAAACTCACTTCCGATCATAATAAATACATAATCAAACCTCTGTACATAACATCTATCTACAGGATTATCCTAAACCAAAACTATTGTTTTTTTCAGACTACTAAACCCACATGTTTCGACATATTTATATACATAATGTCCACACATTTCATGCATACTTAGAACGTACCTCGAACATTTTTGAAATATGTGACACATATTTCAAATACGTGAGGGGGGGAGTAAAATATGTACATATTTCACATACTTTACCATACCACAGTATGGTTAATATGTGGAAACTAAAACGACTACGTGTCTCATTCATGATTCCAAATGTAAACTCATTCACGAACTGATCAAATCGGTTTCCAGGTCCACGGCAGATTGTCACGAGGCTCGAACGCACAACCAAGTATACTGACCCACGTCGACCCGATTCATCTTCCTTACTCACTGTCACATCCGACACTTGATATGCCAGCATGTTTTTGCGCCTACACCGACACGTGTCATGTTATCGTGTGTCGTATGTCGCACTTAAACGCTATTCTGTTCGACTGCCCCGATGATGTACAAGTTGACCACGGCAACTGCTCGGTTAAAACGCCAAGATCCGAGCTTTAGGCTATAATTAATACAATTATTGTATCAAAACTCGAACCTATGACTCCCTTTGACTCCCAATATCGACAAGGGTTCGACAATTGGTTTTCGATCTCGATATACATGGCCTCGAATCATATAGATGACTCATTACTTTCAGGATATCTCCACGTGTCTATTTTAGACTGGAATGGGTTCAGCATGAATCAGTTGGTCCCTTAACACCGACGCCATCCTAATTGTTCAGATAGTTCGATGATACAGGATACAACTGCCCATACGTAGACAAGTTATTATACAACGTGTTTCGGATAATTCTATGTCAGTCTGATAAAACTATGATGAAAGAATGAAGTAGTGCTGTGGCTACTGTGGCTACTGTGATGTCAACTGGAGTAAAAACAATCAAAAGATCGTAGCTAGCTAGATACATAGCTATCAACTGAGCTAGTAAATCAGTTTCTCGTAAAATAGAAATTCCAATACTTCCCCGCAAAATGTTGCGAATGACAATGAAGCGACAATTTTGTACCTAAATGAATTTCTGCAAATATAAATCTGTGTCGTAAATCTGTGAGTATTTTGTTATTCAATCAATAGAGATTTTTCCGTGAATTTCCAATGATATCTGTGGCCTGGAATAAATTTCCTGCAATTTCCTTTTCTCATGATGGCCCAATAATTTCCAATATTTCCTATTTCCTTCCATACTGCTCCTTTCCATCCCTATGAACCAGACTTGGCGAGAGTTTGTGGTTTTCGTGCAGTTGGGATACAGTAATTCCATGATTTCGTGATAAAATTTGATGAGATCAAATGAGAGTCGATGGCCTTCGTGGCAAATTGAATGGTTCCAATAGAATGTCAAAATGAATAGCCCTGCTGATGGAGTGTCGAGTTCTGACGTGATGAATGGTTCCTGATATTCCGCATGGTAATTCCAAGTTTCTGAGTACTTCCTTCAATTCCCTGAGTCAATTCCTGTGCAATTCCATATGCACTGCCAAATAGCTTCCATCGGCAACAAATGCAATTACCCCACTTCGTATGATGCAACAAATGCAATGTCCCCACTTCTATATTATGCAACAAATGCAGTTCCCCACTTCATATGATGCAACAAATGCAATTTTCCCAACTTCTATATTATGCAACAAATGCAATGACCCTTCGTATGATGCAACAAATGCAATGATGGGCGTGGGCTTCCTGGGGTGTGGGTAAAGGGGTTTTGGGGCTCCTGATGGATAAGATCTTGATGGATACAACGATAAAATGGAGAGCCGATGATAGGGAATAATGATGAATGAATCCATGGGTGACAACTCCTGTGCTGATAACAACAGCTGTACAACGAGTACAATAAATCCTGGGCAATAGAACAAGTGTGCATTGCGAGCACATAAACCTAAAATCAAATAAACGAGGGTGGTCCTAAAATGGCAAAGTGACATAGCCTAAGCATATTTTACAAGGAGCTTCCCTTGGATGCGATTGTGTTAGAATAAGAGTTCTATGTCATGGACCACATTGTATGGAGCTGGATAATCTGTATTGCGCTTGCCTGGAGCTCGCTGCAATCGCATAAAGTTGGTACATGGTTTCTACCTACTTTTATACTACTAGTCTACTACAAATATAGGTATGACAACATATACTACATGTCGAGGCAATGATAAAACTATGATGAAAGAATGAAGTAGTGCTGTGGCTACTGTGGCTACTGTGATGTCAACTGGAGTAAAAACAATCAAAAGATCGTAGCTAGATACATAGCTATTAACTGAGCTAGTAAATCAGTTTCTCATAAAATAGAAATTCCAATAATCCGGATTTCAACAACCGTACTATGCATCAGAAAGCTATGGATTCCGTTCGGGAAAGTGCTACAAGAGTTGAGGCAGCTAAAGAGGAGAGAAAGCGAACAGTTGCAGCAATGCATAATGAAATCCCTCCGGTTGACCAAGAGAAGTTGGACGCTGGCGCACTTGATGAGTTACAGGCGCTAATTGTTGAAGGGATACGGACAGAGATCAGACCGGACGAGACTCATTTGATACATGAGATCTACGAGGCGGTCTGTGATGAGGTTCAGAATTTTCAAACTGACGACGAACCAAGGACATGGAAGGAGGCCCAAACGTCTGGTGACTCAGAAAAGTGGGAAAATGCACGACAGGAGGAGTCAAACTCACTGAAACATCACGAAGTTTATGAGGTGATACCTCGATCTGATGTCCCTGCCGGTAAGAAGATCTATAAAGGCAGGATGGTGTTTACAATCAAACGAGATGAAAATGGTAAACCAATTCGATGGAAAGTTCGACTAGTATTCAAAGGGTACGAGCAGATTTTCGGCAGGGACTTCACTAAGACCTCCTCACCGACTGCACGCATGGAATCCTGGCGTGTCTTACTAGATATTGCCGGGAACCTCGGGTGGAACGCAGAACAAATCGACGTAAAGACTGCTTTCTTACATGGGATTTTACCAGAAAATGAGGTGCAGTATATGGAGATACCACCGGGCTTTAGGGAACCCGGCCAAGAAGACTCTGTGTGGCGACTGAAGAAAAGCTTATACGGTATGAAACAGAGTGGACGAATATGGAACAAAACCCTTCACGCAGCAATGCTTGAATGGGGATTTACCGCTCTTGGGTGCGAGCCATGCATCTACTACCGAAGAACGTCGAATGGGATTGTGATAACCGCTATTCATGTTGACGATTTCCTCATTATCTCCAACTCGAAAGACGAATCAGAACGCTTCAAAGCTCAAATAAAAACAAAATGGGTAATCTCCGAGCTAGGAGAACCTCGGTATTGCATCGGGATCGCCGTTCAACGCAACCATACTGACCACACATTCTCTCTTTCCCAAACCGCACTCATCGACCGTATTATCCAGCAATTTGGACAATACACTATGAATACAAATGTCCCCGAAACCCCTATGGAAGCTGGCTTAAAACTACGAAAGCCTGACGTCGATAAACTCTCACCGACCCAAAAGTCTGACCTTGACCGACTCCCGTACGCCTCACTAGTAGGATGTCTAATATACCTGGCTGTTGGTACCCGACCGGATATTTCCTATTGCGTACAACAACTATCACAGTATCTCACGAACTATTCATATGTTCATTGGAATGCCGCGATCCGACTGGTCCGTTACCTAAAGGGAACGCGCGATTTGCGATTGACCCTGGGTGGTAAGAAGGGGTCTCCGATTTTACACGGTTTTACAGATTCTGATTGGGCAAATTGCTTGGACACGAGAAGGAGTATCGGCGGCTATTGTTTTACCTTAGGGTCTGGTGTAGTATCGTGGGCAGCCAGGAAACAAAAAACCGTTGCGGCGTCATCCTGTGAGGCGGAATACATGGCGGGATTTGAGGCTGCAAAAGAGGCTATTTGGCTTCGCGCATTGCTGAAGGGTATAAATTTTGATCTAAACACTCCAACTACTATTGCCTGCGATAACACATCGGCCATCACCCTTTCCGAAGACCCTTCACTTCACTATCGAGTCAAACATGTTGATACAAACTATCATTTTCTCCGAGAACGCGTACAATCGAACGAAATCAACCTCAAATATATCCCATCGAATGACAATGTTGCCGATATATTCACGAAAGCGTCTCATTCCAAGGCTGAATTTATTCGTCTTCGGGGGTTGCTGGGCCTTACATAGGATTCCATGCGAGGAGGAGATGTACCACTATTCATGGTGAGGAGGAGTGTTACAGTAGCGATATGTAAATACACCATGAAATAGGGGTTGAGCGTCGTCGGCTACTTACGTATGTACTTACCGGTTACTTACCGGTTACTTTCTCTCTTCTCTTTGTTTCGATTAAGTATATATACAAACTAGATACTAATACGCACCTCTGTCTTCGATACTACGAAGCAGAGGTGAGCCACTGATTCTATTTCTTCATTTCTCGTTATACTGATATACCTAGATTTACATTTCGTTTGTGTTACTTATTCTAGGTATTATATTCCGTCTGTCTTCGATACTACGAAGCAGAGATTTACATTTCGTTTGTGTTACTTATTCTAGGTCCGAATCTCAACAATTATACTGTATGCACAGCTGATTGAATCAATCAGCTTACCATGCCTTCCGCAAAAATTTCTTGAAAAACCATTACGAGGCCGGAGTTTACGAAGGACTCGTCCTTCCTAAACTTGAACTCACAACAGGTGGCTGTCGAAATCGTGTGCCAGAGTCCTCATTTGGATTTCAGACACGGAAATTTCTGCTCAAGACTCATTTCTCTATTTACAGCAGTCGAAAACCCAGCCTCGTATCTCCCACGCGCCAGCGATGCTCCACTTCGACTTTCATTATTGCCTATTATTGCTGTGTTTTGATATTAGTGTATGTAAGTCATCAGGTTAGGAATCATGATAAAGGCGAGCCATCGCAAAGCGTTGACAAGTACGAGGCTCGCTGAGGAACTCAGAGGCTTCTAATCCAAACAGGACCACATCGGTGACGTAAAGGACAAAACAAAGATGACCGACCAAGGCAAAAAGTTGCATGTCTTCCTTTCAGTCGGCCTCGTAAACGCTTAACACTTGCCAGGGTCTTGCGTTACAGCTGTTTCCTTCATAAGACTTGTTGACAATGTGCCTTCAGCGTCGCTCTTGCCTTTTCCCCAGATTTTTGAGAATTTATGGGAAACAAAAAAAATGGATTATTGGATTGTTGTTGAACCTTACAACTTATGGCCTCGTACTTGCCATGTTAAAGTGATCGCCCACTTCCCTTGATACTTAGTTATCACCGCTCGATGTACTACATCCTTTAAAGCCTCACCAAGGCAGTCATATCATGATCATATACAGCTGCCCTCAACTTGAATTATCATTCTCTCTGATGCTATTTATCTGCTTGGTAGTCAAACCTGCTTTCCTTACACGATCCAGTACACCAATTTTAAAGAAGAGACGTTTTAGCAAGTGAGGTTAACCCGGGCCAAGAAGATATATTCCTATACCCACTTAAAAAAGAACACTGATCCTATATACGTGCACAATAACCCAAAACTATGTCGGAAAAAAAACTACTTTAATCAGTACCAGTCCCGTTCATAAACTCCTCCTCCCCTTTGGCATTTATTCTCAGGAGATACATGCCTTTCTGTTGCCGTGCCGTAGGCATCGAGGTGAAAACTATCCGGTCCGGCTCAAGGACGTTTGAAGCGCCCGTTTTCTATTTCTATCTTCTTTCTGGCCCGTCAACCAGTGACTATAAACAACTTGCCAGTTTGAACGGACTTGGAGCAAGCAGTTGCAAAAAGACCTACCTCTCGAGACCCTCTAGCTACCTTGCTGCAAAGCTGTTCCCTCAAATATCAAGTATATAGAACCTCGACGCGCTGAATACCTTTCTTTTTTGCTTTTACATCATCGTGTACGCAACTACTTATACCACGGGACTACATAACAGCCAGTGAGCAAGTTTATTGTTATACTTACTATGGTATTTTAAGAATTGCAAACGACAAGGATATGCAAATTCGCATTTCCGAGTCCTTCCTGTCGTTTCTGAGGCTCAACAAATTTTTGTAGGCAATAATGAATGAGTAAAATACTGGGACAGAGTAGGTTGGGTGGATATTGCTTTGAGGAAATGATAAGACGATCATTTTACCCTCAAAACGATACGCCGCGAGAGCGTGACAACTCGATATGGATGTAAGGTAGGCTACCGGGACCAGAAAGTACCACTGATATATTTATTATTATGTTCCAACAGTGCATTCACCTAGCCTCAAGTGTAGATATTGTGAGGGAGGAGCTGTACGGACGAAAGTAGTTTGAGCGAGACTCAAGAGTGACAAGTTCAAGCTCCGACTGGCGGTCGGAACTTGAACTCGAAGCAGAAGCCGACCTTTGCCAGATGTGACCCTCCGTGACAGGGGCATTTGCATATCCTTGTATTTTTGCGGCTATTCACTAACACCCTCAGCAGCCCTCAGAAAAATCTAGAATAAATAACTTAAGGGCTTTGATATGTAAGGTTTATGAATAAAAACATCCGATGGTGTTGGGATCAAGACGAAAGCCAGAGGAAAAGATTTCAGCGAATTTTGCAATTCTTAAAATACCATAGTAGCGCGTTTGAGCCTCGAGTTGGGGGAGCGGCAACGCCTCAAGTATGTATAGTTGGACACGAGGTCGGATGTTACATTGTTAGAAGGTTTTCGGATTTACGGATGATTGGCTTTTTCGGTGTTCTTTCGGATTATTGATTTGTATCACTTATCGTTGTCTTGAGTATAGTTATCGAAAGTTGCTATATACTATAGAGTTGGAAGCTGGTTTGTTCTTTGGACTCACGCGCACGTAAGACTAGACACAGGGATACAATGGGCCTCCAAACGAAAAAAAGAGCGCTGGTCGACGAAACAGATGACGAAACTCGAGGACCCTCCGATCGGAATTCGGAAAGTTTGCCGAGAGTCAGAAGAACTCGGCTTTTTTTTATTTTTATCTCTTCCTTCTGTTCTATCTCTTTTTTTATAAAGGGAACGGGTATAGAATGTTCCGAACTGTGAGTCCCGCTTTGAACAAATGTCCATCTCCACTCACGAACACGAACACGACCCTCTAGAATCAGAGACAGCCACTCGCGTCGACGACCATAATGACACTACCATCCTCGCCAGCACTCCTCCCTCTACACCCTCAGCAGCAGCACACGACCCCTCCTCTTCTTCCTCTTCCCAACCCCCAGTCCTAACCGACCAAACCAACCTCCTCCCATTCAAACAAGTCATCATCGTCTTCGTCTCCCTCTCCTTCTGCACCGTCGTCTCCGCCCTAGACTCCGTCATCATCGCCACCTCCCTCTCCACCGTCGCAGCTCACTTCAACGCAGGCGCCGTCATCTCATGGGTCCCCTCCGCATACCTCATGACCAGCACCGCGTTCCAACCTTTATACGGTCGATTCTCGGACATCTTTGGTAGAAAAGCAGCGATGGGGTTGGCGATGTCGATTTATATGATAGGCAATTTGATAGCTGGGTTCTCTAATTCGATTATACAAGTCATCGTGTTTAGAGGTGTTGCGGGCGCAGGTGGGGGAGGGATTATTGGGATGATGCAGATTATTATTTCGGATATTATCACGTTGAGGGAAAGGTGAGTTTTGAGTTTGTGTGTCGCGGGTTGGGGTCCTTGACGAGATTTTTTCGTCGAAACAGAGGCAAGTATCAGGGTATCATCGGAGGTGTCGTCGCCGTAGGTTACACTATCGGTCCCATCATCGGTGGTGTATTAGCACAGAAAGTCAGTTGGAGAGTGAGTTATCTGTCTCTGTCTTTCCTTCGATTTCTCGTCTAAATTCCTTCATATCCATCCCTTCTTATCAACATCCAGTGGTGTTTCTGGATAACCCTCCCTCTCTCCCTCTTCGCTACTTGCGTCGTCATGGTCGCTTTACCCTTAAAACGAGTCGAAGGCGATATGAAAAAGTAAGTTACAAGCACAAATGCAACGTTGTGAATCATCTTTTTTTTTACATACGAGGTGGGCTTGAGCCTTGTGTCGTCCTTGCCCACTCGGCAGAAGTCTATCTGTCCAGGCTTCTTCGTTTCGTTTCTTCTTTCTCTTTCTCCTTTCATCCCTTGCCTCGTGCTTACTACGCAAAAAAAAAAAACTCGTAACCCCCAAAAAACACACACACACGACTTTTCTAAACAGAAAACTCCTTATCGTGGATTACTTTGGAACCTTCCTTACTCTGATTGGATGTACGTTGATCATGTTACCTCTTATCTGGGTGAGTAACACTTCTTCTTCTTTCCCCCCCACCCCTTCCTCCTTCCGTGTTTGTTGGCAGCCGGCGCCGGAATTGCACCCGTAGTCTTCGGACTTAGCTTTTGGCCCTCCCATCCCAAGTCCTCCCCCAACGCTTATGATCCGATTCTATTTTTTTTTCTTTTATTCTTCTTTCTTCTTTCTTCCTTCTCCATACACAAAAAAAATGAAGGCTGATCAACGTTTTCGTTCTTCTACTTCATACTTCATCTCTCCCTTCTCTCGTCATCTTAAACGGCTTACCTTCCCCTCTTCCCCCATCTCTTACCAATACCAAAAAACACTCCCAACTCATACTAACACTCGAAAAAAAAAATTCAATTATTATCATTTTATTTTTCACAAAAAAAACAAAACAAAAGGGAGGCGTCACATTCCCCTGGACCTCCCCAACCGTTCTCGCGCCCCTGTTTTGCGGCTTACTCGTGGTGTGCGTGTTTTGCGTTTGGGAATGGAAGGGCGCGAGGTTGCCGATCGTTCCTAGTGAGTTCGTCTTTGTTCCCCTCTCGTCTCTTTGCGCTTTGCGATTTTGGATAAAACAATGAAAACGAAAAACGCTGAGATGCTGAGACGCTGATTCTTTTAGTGTACATTTTCAAACACGCAACGGTGACTGGAGTGTACATCACGATGTTTGTAAAGTGAGTTAGGCTTTCAACGCTTCTTTCCTCTTTCCTCTTTCCTCTTTCCTCTTTCCTCCCCCCTCCTCCCTCCCTCCTTTTTCCCTCTTTCCCTCTCTCATTTTTGTTTCACCCACTTCAATCAATAACCCCATCCTAATCCAACCCTCATCCCTCCTTATCCCCACCCTTACAGCGGCTTCGTATTCTTCTCAACTATCTACTACATCCCTCAATTCTTCCAGGTCGCACTTGGGTATACACCTCTAAGAGCTGGTAAGCGCCCCCCCTCTCTCTCTCCTCTCTGAGTCTCTCTCCCTCTCCCCCCCTCTCTCCCATCAAATTCCGAGTTCTTGAATACTGAAATATCGCTGAATAATCGCCAATGTTTACTATTAGGTATATTCCTCATCCCGGTCGTGATCGGTCAGATGGTAGCTAGCTGGATCGCGGTGGGTCCCTTTTTTTTTTGCACTTCCGTGTGCGCGTGTTCAAAACTTAACAACGATTCCTAATATTTGTGTTGGTTCCGTGTAAATAAAAAAGGGTTTGACTGTAAGTCGGACGGGAAGGTATCGTGTAAGTGCTCTTTCTTTCTTTTTCGTTAATGTAAGCAAACGCTAATCACCAATCCCCCATTAATCCCCCATTGACCGAATATCAAAATAAAATAAAATAAAATAAAACAAAAAACAGGCCATCGTATACATCGGCTTCGCCGTGCTCTCCATCGCCTCCGGATGCATATCCACTTTCTCAGAGAACTCGTCTAGAGCGGCTATGGTCGTGTTGATGTTGTTGTGTGGATGTGGTAGTGGAATGGTGAGTGCCGCATCCGTCTGGGAAATCTTCGTTTCCGAGTCTATCATTCCAAATCTAAAACCACCCCTCCCCCTCCCCTCCCCTACCCGCGCCTTTCCCGTGTTCAAACGTTACTCGTTTCGATTTATAAAAAAAAAACAAATAGACGATGCAAACTACGACGGTAGCCGCTCAAGCTAGTGTAGCGAGGAAGGACATGTCGGTCGTCACTGCTGTTAGAAACGTGAGTAATAACTAGTCACCTTTGTTTTTTCTTTCACAAGTCAACTCAACGTTTGGTTCTGCGTTTCCGTATTCGCCACTTTTCTTCTAGTTCCTGCGTATGCTCGGAGGCGCAGTTTCTCTTCCCGTTGCTTCCTCTTTAGTGTAAGTCCTTCCCCCTTACTTCTTTTTTCTCTTACCAAACTCAACATTTTGTTCCTTCGTCCCCCCGTTCCCTCCTCCACACCTTTCCTTCATTCTCCAGCAACAACGCCCTCCGATCCTCTATGACCCCCTTCTCCTTCTCCCCTTCAACCATCACAACCGTCATCAACGACCCCACACTCCTCTCCAACTCCACCCTCACCTCATCCCTCCACATCACCCCACCCCAAGTCCACTCCATCCTCACCCTCGGCTACACCAAAGGTTTCTCGGACCTCTTCGTCTTAAACGGATGTATGGCAGCTGGAGCGACGATCGTGGCGTTTTGGTTGATCAAGCATAAGGAGTTGATGAGAGGGGATGAGGGAGAGTTGAGGGAGAAGGCGAGGAGGGAGTATGAGGAGAGGGAGAGGAAGGTTAGGGAGGCTGCTAGGGTGAGGAGACTCGGAGGGGCTGAGAAAGGGAGTGTACCGCCTAGTGGGACGGTGACGCCGAGGGATTTGGAGATGGGACAGGTGCCAGTGGGTGCTGGGGATGTGGGGGAAAAGTGAAACTTTGAAAAAAGGAGGTGAAGTTGAGTACTGAGTAAAAAAAAAAAGAATGATCTAGAGATATGTATGCAATAGGGCCCTTTCTTTTTCTTTGTTGATTTATATGAGGTCTTCTTTTTCTTTTTTTTTTTGCGGTTATTGGTTTGGCTTGTTTCCTCTTTCTCCCCCTCGCTTTCTGCGTCCTTTTTGCTACGATCTGGTTCTATGACTCTCACGTACATCCCCTCGTATTTTTGCTTGCTGGGGACATTCATGTCCCATTCTTTCAGTTGCAGCCTATAGCTGCTATAGAATAGACATCATTTTGACTACTTTTTCTTTCTTTTTTCTCCGTCCTTTTAAGTAGAAAGAAATATATTCTTCTGCTCTACATATCTAAGACACGTAATTGAGTTGAGAAGCAAGAACGCGATCTATAACCATTAATCGAATCTATTAATGATGTCGATGAGTAGGTACTTTTTTCTAACGACAAGTGATATCTAAATTCTAACGAGATGTAAATCTGAGTACAAGAACCAACAACTGATTTTACACATGACTGATATAACAATTCACTTTTTTTCCCTTTGGCCTCTCTCACTCCTTAAAAACAACAACCAACTCCGGCCCACTAGCCATCTTCCTCTCCAAATACTCCTCCCACTCTCTTCTATACACTCTATGCACATCCATCGACTTTTGCTCTTGCTCTTGCTCTTGCTCTCCGTGTACAAGTTTTTTTGACGAACCGATCCGCCGTGCCATCTTCTCCATCCTCCTAATCTCCTTCTTATCCCTAACACTGTAAGTCGCCAGAAGTTTTGTCGCTTCCGATGGGGTTGGCCGGCGCTGAAGACAAAAAAATACATGAACTCCATCGCCAAAGTCGAAAGATCCAGACGAAAAGAAACAAAACTTGGAAACCTACGCACCTGCTCAGGATAAACCATCCCATACCAGCTCCTAAACACCTTGAGCGGGATGTAGTAATCATCCGACATCCCATAGTCATAGTCGTTGTCATCCCCGCCCTCTTCTTCCAATTCACTACCCGAACGGTCCTTTTTCTTTCCCTTCTCCCAGCTCTTCTTCATTCCCTCTCTGCTCCTCTTCGGAATTGTTACAGGCAGCGGCGGCAGCGCAGGTTGATAAGCCGAAATCACCGGAATTGCCTGGGACCCGGCGGACCCATGATAAGTATAAACGAAACCCTCCCGAGCCTCTTCCTTCTTCGAGCCCTTACCACCAACCTCCACATCGCGTAAACAAGTATTTCGCTTACTATTAAACCTCCCATCAAACCCTTTCATCCTCTCCATCCAAAACCTCACATCGTCCCAATACAATCTCTGTTCTTCGTCTTTCGAAGCGTACGTCGAGTATGGTTTGATTTCATTCGAGTCGAAGGGAGCAGGAATTCCGAGGATCCTAAAAAGCGTTCGACGAGAGGAACTGAGGATTCGAAAGACGACACTAGTCACCACACGGGTCAGGGCGTGGTATGATTGACCGACGAAGGGTAGTGAGAGGTTCGGAAAGAAAGGAACTAGAGGATAGTAGCCTCCTTTTGGTGTCAAGGAATGTTTACGACGCGCAGTCGTGACGGTGCTGCATGCACGACTTGGAAACTTTTCGAATAGAGAATTGATCAAAGCCGATGTAAGAGAGGTTGTGACGGACTTGAGTCTGACTATGAAGCCTGAGCTCGAGCTTGAAGTCTTTAGGAGAGGGTGTGGGAGCGGAATAAGAGAATTAGAGATGAGATATCGGATGGTTTGGACGATATCTTGAATATTCCATACTGATGCGTACGAACAATGAAATGAAACGAATCAAGACGAAAAAGAAGGAATTGACAAATGTTAGTCGACATACATAATAACGACAAAGTCAAAAATCGTTTTACTCACCTCGAGCAGGAGCTTCAGGCACCGACGTCTTCTCCTCAAACTCTCCCTCAACCCCATCGATATCTATGTCATCCAAATCACCTTGCTCCGGTCTAAGGTTAAATCCAATACCCGATCTCTGACTTTCGCTCCTCAAACAGATTGTATCGGTGGAGGCACTGCTACTGCCATACCCATCGCTCCAATGAACGTTCCTCTGTACTCTTGTAGTGGTGCTAGAGCATCGATGATCAGTCTTTCGCTGAGTTTGTGACTCTATGACGCCGACTTTTCGAAAGAGCGAGTTATTTATATGATACTGGATATCGGTGAACTCCAAATCTGAGGAACGTGCGAGAAAAACGCTCTCTAGTTCAAGGAAAAAAGGGTCTTCTGTCAGAAGGAAAGAAAGAAACAGCGATAAAAAGAAAAACGTACTAGTCCTGGTCCCAGAGCTCTCTACGATCGAAGGTGAACTCTCCGGATCCATTCGTGACCATTCGGACTCGACCTGGAATCTGGATTCCGCAGCATCTAGATGTAGTGCGGTGCAATAGCTACGTCCACTACTGTCATCTCCTCTCCCGTTGGTGCAGGTGCCAGTTCGTTGTCCTATCCCCAAACCTAGACTAACAACGCAACACGGAGGCACCGTACGAAGAGGGGTCATACGATGGATCATTTGAAGTAGGCAACGTTGGATGTTCCGAAAAGGTTATAGGACTTTTTTTTGGGTATCGGAGAGAGGAATATGGGAGAAAAAGGCGCGATTCGGAAGGATAGAACTCGAGGGTCGTCTACTGGAAAAGGACTGTCTGAATTGCCAAGAGTATTAGTGACTGTTATTGACTGGGGTTTCGCCAAACAAGAAATAGGAAGACAGGATAGGTCCATGAAACAACGAGTAACGAGAAGTGGGAAACAAAACAGAAATCTCTTCATGATTCTTCTTAAGAAAAGCTTCCCCATCGTCTTAGGCGTCATAGGACGACGGAGGTAGTAAACACACACGAGGCGTCCATGAGGTCGGGCCTACTCCAACTCGGGATCGCGCGCACGGAGGAAATATGCACCTCTGTGTCATTAGGGACTTCTCGGATGGAAATGAAGGTGCGCTAGTGAAGCGGTGAAGACTTCAAAGAGATACGACGAACAAAGAATGGACATTAACCTCGATTAGATGTACCACGTATACCACACTTTAGTCATAGGGAACGTACGTATAGAGAAGTTTGTCCGATTACTACTTCATGTTTAACGAGAGACCAGAGCATCGGCTTTGTGGATTCTAGCTCGTCTTGAGGTGAGGGAGAGCAAGGGACTCGAGTCGGGAGGGTTCTCATGCACTTTGTTGAATGCTATGATATAAAATTGAGAGAAAAACGGGTCCAAAAATGGGCATATGTGAAGGAACAGCTGTAACACAAGACCCTGGCACGTGTAAGCGTTTACGAGGCCGACTGAAAGGAAGACATGCAACTTTTTGCCTCATCTTGTTTTGTCCTTTACGTCACCGATGTGGTCCTGTTTGGATTAGAAGCCTCTGAGTTCCTCGGCGAGCCTTGTCACGCTTTGCGGTGGCTCACTTCACTTCATCAAGTTCATGAAGTTATTTATCATGATTTCTAACCTGATGACTTACATACAAACCAACGCATGACACTAATATCAAATAATGAAGTCGAAGTGGAGCATCGCTGCGCGTGGCAGATACGAGGCCGGGTTTTCGACTGCGGTAAATAGAGAATGAGTCTGAGCAGAAATTTCCGTGTCTGAAATCCAAATGGGGACTCTGGCACACGATTTCGACAGCCACCTGTTGTGAGTTCAAGTTTAGTAAGGACGAGTCCTTCGTAAACTCCGGCCTCGTAATGGTTTTTCAAGAAATTTTTGGGAAGGCATGGTAAGTTGATTAATTCAATCAGCTGTGCATACGGTGTAATAATTGTAAATGGGGAGGACATTGTGGAGAGAAGAATGATTTCCAATGTATAGTAAACAAAAAATTTACGTTCATAGTCTAGTTTCATTCAGCACTCGGGACCTCCAAACGAATCAGAATATGCATAAAAACACTGATCTAATAGGTGGGAACTCACCGATAACAGTGGAAAGCTTAGTCCCACAAAAGCTGGAAGGGAATGAGAAGCAAACTGAACACCGTTATTTCTGTGGAGGGTAGCTGTCCAGGAACCATATGAAGATGAAGCATTTCCCTTGAATTGCGCTCTTGAACTGTTTCCGTGATAGGACTTCCAGATCTCTTTGAGTGTCTTCTTGTCAGTCACATACTCATATTTAAGATGAACCCATGGTTCACCGCTTTCATTGATTCCTAAAGCAACTAACATCTTATAAAACCCGTTGGAGTAAATGAGTAGACGAGAGGCATCGGAGCCTTCACCCAACATGGAGAGGTACATTTTTCCACCGGTCGATGTGTTGTTTAAGCCATGATCCAAGTAGTGTGGAGGGAAGACGTCTTCAAACGTATAATGTTCACATTTCCTTGGCACTTGATAGAATTGTGACTGGGAATGTGTCGCTGTCGGTGTTATGGAGGTCAAGGTGGAGTCATCAACCGTTGTGTAATCAATGTCGAGTCTCCTCGAGTCACTTGCCAGTGTCCGGCCAGCGATCTGCAAAGCAGCAGTAACAAAGCCACCAGATTTCAGCTTTATTTTTAACCTGTCTGCATGAGATCCACCGTCCTCTACAGTAGCACCCAAAGAAGACTGTATGCTGAGCATTCCTCCACCTTTTTCTGGCGGGGCAAACAGAATTTCAACGTTTTCGTTGCTGTGATGACAGCGAAAGCTAACAGTGAAAGGGTCTAATAATGAGAGTGCAAAAAACTCGTCAGATCTGTCATTTTGGGTAAAGGTCACACGCTCAAAGCGTTCATTGGCTGAGGCAGGCAGCCAGACTTCCATGTAAAGATATTCGTCGTCGGTCTTTCTGGCCCGACGGGGTGGTACAGGCTCTCTGACAGTCACTTCCTGCGTATCCTCTGGTGTGTCGACAGGAGACTGTAAAGTCAGCTCGTGAGGATGGCAGCGCATGTAATGTTGGTGGTTCTGTTTTCGGAGATAGATGTTGCACACCCTCCCATCCACTTGACAGTCCAAAGACGCTCGGACTATGGTGGCATCACCAGTGGTGAAAGTCGGAAAGTGGATGCGCAGGCCATTATTGTTGAACGAGAAGGATGATTTGTCGCCAGTCAACTTTGTGTTAGAGATGCCCACTCTGCCAGATCCTTTAAACTCCTCAGGAGACCGTGCAAACAGTCCTCTGGGATCTTTGTCAACTTCTTGCCCATCCTCATCTCTCTCGTAATCAGTAGCCCAAGCAAAAATGCTACGGTCATCAGATATCTTTATGATCTCCTGCTGAAGCCGCATAAATGCCTTAGCCCCACCCTCTCCGTAAATCGGCGGCATGCAGATATCAAAAAGTCCCATAAGCGAATAAGCTCTATCCTCAGCTCGAGTTGTCTCCCTAAATGCTGCCCAGGACATTCTCTGAGCTATGCTATATCGAGTAACATCCCAATCCTTGTTCTCGAAGAGCTTGACTGGAATGGAGGTGATGGCTGAGATTGCATCGCGCAGGCCATATCTAGTGCCGATCTCCTTCCATGAATCATCCAAGAAGACAGTATACGAGGGTGCGATAAGCTCCTGCAAGGTCCAGCCTCTCGTGAACCACTTGCTTCTCCTAAAGCCTGACTTGCTGTCTCTGGGATTCTCTGCACTCGATGCATCAGGTAAATACACGTAACAAACAGCAGCATCCGCATAGAACCGGTACATTGAGTTGAGATTTTCGGAAAGGTCAGCGCTGCTTGATTTATCGATGCAGCACGAGTCGATCCAAATCCATTTGAACCCATACTTCTTCGCATGGGTACAAGCGCCTATGACCTTTTTCCAGCCAGCATCGAGATCGCGTTTGGAGACATCAAGGTCCTGAACATCCTCAATTGTGATTTGGACTCCATTGGTGTCTCGAGAAAGCATGGTCGCAATCCATTCCAAGCGTTTCTGCGTGATCTTTGACCATCCGTGATTGTGTTTGGCAGCCTCAAGGTTCCGAATGTCCCGGAACGTTACTTCGTCTTTGTCCCAGGTATGGGAAAGAATGGCGTATTTTGGGATATTGGTGTAGAATTCTTTGAGGGTAAGGTCGCGCGTATTCAGAAGCCGCATGATAGTATCGAAAGTATATTTCAAAAGCTTCAAGAAAAAAGAAAATGATTCCATTTTAGTCCATGTTATTACGAGCAACAACGGAGTAAAGGGCGTACCTTTGAAGGGGGGGAAAGTAAAGGCGTTACTGCCTACACGTGTAGAACAGCAGGTCTTATAGTATTAGTTATGACTCACCTGCATGTCCCACCTGATCGATGACACTATATACAGCAGTCTATATTGATATCTCTGTCGGCGTCAGATTTATCTTCCTTTGGAATGATATAGCTGTCGTCTGAAATCAATGTTGCCGTGATCTGAGCTGGACTCAGTGTACATGTCCAGCAGCTCTGATTGAAAATTAATATATAGTCTATCCCACATGAACATCATAGGGGTATCACTTATGTATGCAGGTAAGAGGGCTGCTTTGCATGCGCAAGCAACAAGTCAAAGTCAAGGTCCATAGTTCCAACCCGTTGTCCTCTTCCTCAAAACTCGCCCTGAAGCCTGCTCCCAACCTGTCTATAACACTCCAACCTCTCATACCTTATCTTCGCCATAACAACACTAATCTTATCCATGCCGGCATTGTGTCCATCTTCATGCTCATCCTCTCAACTTCAGCAGGATCCACATTCGCATCCGCGCCTTCATCTTTTAGCTTCAACCAAGCTTCGAACTCAGCCGCGAGCTTGAGCAGTAACGGTTTCCCAGACCGAATCAAAAGCCCCTCGGCTATCATGTCACCAAAGAAAGACCCCATCTTCATCGAGGTGACTATCCCCTGAGAAGTTAAAGGATCAATAGCCACGTGGCCGAGTCTCCGACTGCACATCATTGCTCACTGTCCCCAGAAGGACCATCCTGAGAGTTACAGCAAGAGTGGAGATGGGTAGAGCCCGCAGGGGTTTAGTATATCGGACCTGGGTTCTTCTTTGGCGTCGTTATCGTAGAAGACCTTGATGACAACCGTCGTTACTGCTTTTACTGCTTTTACTGCTGCTACTTTCGACCCAACCACTAGAATCCGTGACGAGGCTCGTACTGGAACTTGGTCAATGACCTCGCTATATGGAACCTCCCTCTAGATAGCAATTTGAGAAACGTCTTTGCGCAGAAGGGTCGGGTTCATTTGTATAGTAGATGACTACTCGGACGTTGCTGGTATTGTACTTGTTAAACATATTGACACTGTAGTCGTAGGTGATGCGGATGGTAAGGACGGTTGTTAGGGGTTTAAGCGGTGTATCACTATCCGTGTTCACTAACTTTGATAATAGAGCGGTGGTCAGGGTCTGCGCGTAAAGCATCGGGGATTTGGGTGAATAGACCATAGTATGCGGTGAGGTTGTCAAATTTGACAGTTTGTGCACCGAGCTGCAATAGAGTATTTAAGCTTTGGGTTGGTAAAACAGCAGAAAAGAAGGAGCGTGTTGTGAAAAAGAGTTGGACCTACCTGATGAGCGACAGCGGCATCCCTCCCAGAAGCGTTTACGACCCATCTCGAGATGTACAGTTTCTCTGGCGGTTGTCAGAATGAACATCCTTTTGGGAAACGGCAGCACAAACCGATCTTTGTCAACTCTCTATAGCCTGAAAATTTACTTTACGTGGAGTCACCATCTTGTTCTCCGATTTGGACGACCCTCACCTTGATCTTGGGCAAAGTCCCTCAGGACTCGATCAGAATTCGACTGGTCGAGATGCCAGCCTATTCTGGGACCGTCGCTCGGGTTAGCGACATTTTCTTGGAAGGATGCGCTGGACCAGGCACACGCGTTGCCGGGAATATGGTGAGCAGGGGACAATAACGATAATTGGTTACAATCTCAGGTGACGAGGGTGAAGTGTTTTGGAGGAACTGCTCTATCGGGTGGTGGAGTGTGAGGAACGAGAGGACTTTGGATAGGGTTGTTCCAACCTGGATAGGGCATGAAGTAAAATCATGATCAATACCTCTGCAAAAGAAGGAGAGGGTAGAAAAAAATAAGTGTATAACGCACTTTGAAAAAGTGAAACGTTTGCATTTTCAAAGGCTAGGAATGGGGTACTTATCGGGCTTTTGGCGGATGAGACAGGGCAGTCGAACAACCTGCAACACTGCCGCCTACTATTATAATTATCAATGAGTTTAGAAAGAGAAAGTACTGTCAAGAGTACAAGGGCTCACCGGTCATCATACTAAGTCATACTAAGTAGTACTCCACTGAGACCTCCCTCCATAACGGGCATCGTACCATGTCCAAGAGCACTGTGCTGGTATAAACGGACGAACTTTTGGTTAGACGAAGATCACAATAGCGCCCTATAAATTTCCTATCGGCGTGAGGTTAAGAAAGACTGCTGTCAGATATAGTGTTCGATAAATCTCTGACGACGGAACATACGAAACATGTTTATTCGTTTCAGTCTGGATGAAGGGAATTCGTTTATTGTCGTCTATATGAGTGACCATCAGAGAGCAGAGGACTTGAAGGGATCCTGATTGGTGAAAACCGACACCTCTTGCATCAATGCAGCATCATGTATACGAAGCTCAAAGAAAGAAAAACCGACTGACAGTGACAGTGACAGTGAGAGTCACGGCCTGTCGCGGCATTTTCTTTTTTTGATTTGCTATGACGTCATCAGCACTGTTTCGCCAATAGGGAACGTACATATAGAAAAGTTTGTCCGATTACATACTTACTTCATGTTTGACGAGAGACCAGCGTCGGCTTTGTGGATTCTAGCTCGTATTGAGGTGAGGGAGAGCAGGGGACTCAAGTCGGGTGCTGCGTGCCATGGTTCCACGAGACCTTAGCTACAATACTGTTGACCGTTCTCCGTATACGCAACTTACCCAGTTTTTGACATTGCCATCAACATGATATGATAAGAAAATGTAATTGCAAAGAAAAGTTTGCGGAAAACCGTTGAAAATCGGCACTTGCCATATAAGGACCAGTCTTGGAAAGAGAAGGAACAGAATGCACATTGCATGGCAGCCAAGGAGATAGAGGTTTTGAATCGGTGACCTCATCTTTAGCTGTTGAGACGACGAGAAACCAGAGGATTAAGTGGAAGCTACGTGGCCAGATCCCTTGTCGGGATGACTAAGCGGGCTGGTACACGTTGAGGCGCTGATAAGACTTTGCCTTACCATCGAGTCTTACTGTGTAGAGGTCATCGCCGTCAACATCAACATTCAATATTCAGTGACCCATATCAGCTACTAGCTCAAGTTTATCCCGAGTAGCGATGAAACAAGACACGGCTTCGATTTCATTTTTTCTCTCTGGCCAAACATTCATCCGCCTCCTTAAAAGCATGCAATACGTTGATTCACTACAGGAGTATTTATCAAACTAATCACTACAGATCTATGCAATATGAAAGAGAAATCATAAATAGGAAAATCATAGATTGGGAAAGCTAAACAACCAAGTAGAAAAAATCAAGACCCTTGTCAGACAAAAACCCAGTCTTCACTGTTCAGCCTATTTACTGTCCGGTGGCAGTCTTCCCTCCGGGGAGTAATATCTAGCTCATGCGAGATACAACCTCAACATCATTTCCCTCTACCTCGGCGTTGTTGTTAATGCTGGCTGCTGGATAAGCTAGTTGGGACTCCCCCCCAAACACAGAGTGATGGTCCTCGGATGTAGATGCTCGTACTGAAGCAAATCTGATTGATTGAGACAATGACATGTCATTCACACTCTCCGGCTTGTTATTTTCATTAGCAACCACAAGAATGATAAGAATTTGATATACGGCCTGTAAATTTTGGCTATCAAGGTTGATTTTCAAAGAAATAGGCACTTTGAAACTCACAACGAGTCCAGGCATTATTGCGAGATAACCTTGACTGACAGTAGAATTACCACCTTTTGTGAATCCAAGAACAAGGTAAACAATCTAACCAATCAGCACAAATATCAGCTACTATTGTTCAACAACTCATACTGCAGATATTACCCAGAATGCAAGATAAAGTAATCCAGATTCTATTAAGAGCAATAGTATCTTTAAAACCTTACTTGGTGACCTATTGGTCGACTCTAGGTTCCTTCGAATGTCCTGAAAATGATGCCTGAAATCTTGATTAGTTTTAGTAATCATAGTATGTTTTGTCAGATCTACCATGCTTTAAATCCAATTAATGTTGTAGCAGTGAAATTCGTAGAAATCAAAGGAACAGCAAGGGTCGCAGTCGTTATCTTGTTCCCAACAACAAAGTTTCCCATTACTCGTTTGACAAGAAGTCCAAAATCCAAGGATGTGCCCACTGTAATCTGATCAAAAATACTGTCATGACAATCAACAGTTTCATACCAAAAGAACCCAGTAGGCAAATTGACAATGTCACTTTCACAGGCATTGTTCGTGGAAATAACACCCAAGCCCTCCAAACAACAACTATATCACCTATGACATACTGCAGATGTAAAGGAAAAAATGTTATTTCATGATATTAATTTCATTATGTGTCTCCTACATTTAGTCTTCTCATAAAATCGAGACCAAGCTCAAGCCTTGTGAGCAATGGGATAACCTCTCTTGTATCTGGCGGATTGTATCCATTGAATGGAATCTGTATTATGACAAACTCTATGTTCATGACAAAAGATGACAATGAAAGAAAGAGCATCAAAATTGTGACAAAGGATAATGCAAGTCTTGACTTGGACAGAGGAAAATCCTGGGCCCTATGTCTTGATTAGTGTGTTCAAATTGCCAAATCATGAGTACACTCTTACACAAATATACAGAGGACCACAATTGAAAGTGTCACCTGGACACCGAGCAGAAGAAAGCCTAGTGCCATGCCAAAAAGCCATTCCTTCACCGCTAGAAGGTCACTATCAGAGAGAGGCAAAGATGTTTGTGTTTGTATGAGGGACATAAGAATGGAGATAGGTGAAGGACTTATGGCAAATTTATGGTTAAATGCAACACAAGGGTCTTATATTTAGTCTGATAGTTGACTAGTCCCTGATGCTATCATCATCAACATTGTGATCTGCTGCAACCTGAAACATGGAATATGAGATTCTGGCTCAGGAGTAGACATCAAGCTGGTGATGAAGTCACCGACATTTAGTAAACTTGGCTGGTGTGGCCTTATACTAGTTTGTGGAGGGATATTAGACAATGACAAGATCCGGACATTTAACACAAAGGACGGTGGACCCCACAGACTTGACAAAACATTGATTCTATTTCTTTTTGACTCACCATCTTCGGTTCTTCTTGAAAGTGAGAAATATTTGTTGGATTTTCTGTTTTCATATAGAACAAGTTACTTTTCTATCTCATTTGACTACCATACTATTCATCACCATTCTTTATTGTTGTTTCACAATTATCATTGATAGCTCATCTCAGTCACTTTGAACTGACATTTGACGTCTCATACACATTACATGATCTACAGGAGTTGAGACTCAGTAGGAGTAGTGTAGAAAATTTTAGATTTTGGTAGTATCCTCGAAAAGTTGTAAGGCCAGCCCAACTTGACTAACTATGTACTCACATTCACTATGTAGTCTTAGCAGAATATCTGTATCTCATCATTATACCACTTCAACCATCCCTTTCGAATTTCCACATGTCATACCCATTCATCTGAGCTATATTTCTCAAACATGCTAATCCTAGAATAAGACAGCTTTCATAAAGCTCTTGTATTCATGATATCATCAGGGGAAACTGTGCAGTAGCTCAGCTGATGATCTATATCTCTCAAACTAACCTCAGGTGTCAAATCAAAACAATAAGATGGTAGCTAGTATGAGCCGGCAACTGAACCACCAAAGAATTGGTGTTGAAAGGATGAACGGTGCACCACGAGATAATTAAAATGAGTTGGAAAGAGAATACAATTTGCATCAAGTTCGTGATTAAACCAGAGGTCGGAGTAAAAGTAAAGGAAAACCGTACCTGCAAATATCGGTATCCTATACATGTAGTTAGTTAGTTAGTTAATTACACGGCAGGGTCCCGGGTCGTTACACTCCACCTGCTATTGCAAGTTTCATCACTTAGTCTGATTTCTTTGAGTCTGAGGATTTCAAATTTGTGGCACGTGGAAGCAGGAATAAAGAATAAAAATGGATCAGCACAACTTGCGTCAAAAGTGAACTGCCAACATACACGATGAATATTGTGACTGGTCGGGAATGTGCTAATCCCTACAGTGCTGATCATTCGCCAAGTCCGATGTGAAGCAGGATATCCTTGGATGTGCGGGAGATGAGCCAGCGAGTGAGTGTGTGCCACATAACAAGACCTCACAGCTTTTTTGACTGATGTATTGCAAAGGATGGACATTATTATAATTGGTACTGCATCTTCCCGCCTCATCACCTTCAATGTTCAAAGCATGAGGAACTCGAGCTTCCACATAGCCGATCATATTGGTGCATATAAACTGCCTGATTGGAGATTCTTACTGACCGAAAAACAGAATCTGTAGTATCTTGTACTATGTGTAGTCTTTCGAAGCAGATCATTTTATCTAATCTTTCACATTTTGAATTTTGTTGCGTTAAACATTTGTGAGCGGAGTAACAAGTCGGAATACAAGTTGACCTGACTTCTCGTTTCTGAATGCATAGACAAATGCAATATAGCTGTGCTACGGCAACAGCGGCAGAATGACCAACGGCCGATTGAACAGAAGTTCAAATAAATTTTAAATACGTCCCAAATACGAGGTTTGAACTCCCCTAATGGCATCTATGAGCATGGATCTAAGTAAGGAATATCTCCGTCTTATCATGTATTCAGTAGGTTTTTGCCGGCCATAACTCACAAACCACTCCACTCCACATGCCGTTGAGTTCAGGCCTCGTTTCTGTCACGCGCAGCGATGGCCCATATCTCTCGTCAAGGCTGTGGGCGATGTGGACGAATAATGAATATTCAAGGTACACCACTGACTCCTGAGCAATATATAACAGGTAAGAAGGATCATTTACAGGGTTTGCATTCCGTACTGGAATGCAATATCTTGATATTTTTCGGCTAATTCGTTCCCAGGCCACCAAGTGTGTAATTCCAGACCCGGCGTCCAGATGTTGTGACAAGTCCGGTTAATAGACTCCTCCTCCTCCTCGTCCTCCTCCTCCTCGTCCTCCTCCTTCTCCTCCAGCGCGGAATCGCCCTAAAAAGGACACACTGGTGGCCTGGGAGTGAATTAGCTGAAAAATCACAGATGATGCATTCCAGTGCAGAATGCAAAACCCTGTAAAAGCAAAGGACTTAGCTACATATAATAGAGACCTTGCGCTTAGCCAACCGTAGCCAACCGTCGCCAACTGAATTGAAAATTGACGTCATATTCAGCCAAATCTGCGCAACGGTTGGCAACGTACGGTTGGCTCTGCGCAAGGTCTCTAATATCCGAACAATTCTAAAATGCTGTTCATTATCATCAGTATAATGCGTGAGGTGAGCAACGAGGCCTGAGGTCTCAGATGAGGTCCACGTCTGAGCCATAATACTACAAGTATTATCTGAACTCGTGATTATCCATGCCTTTCGGCAAGGTTTTACTTGAAATCTCGATGAGTGTAGCAGGGTCAAAAGCAATTTCTTGATCGAGTCAATTCTGAAGGCCAGAAGGTCCGTATCATTAAGAAGAGTATGCAGTAATGCTTAGGTAACTAAATAAAAGCACATTTACATTCCTTCCGTTCCTTCAGAAGCGCGGTATGTGCCCTCTCTATGGCGCTGGTAAATGAGCTGGAAAAGGTAAAACCATAGTAGTTTGTCACGTATGTCAGAATGTTTACCAAACTCAAAGTTCATGCGTGTCTGATAGAATCAGGCCATATCATAAAAATTTTACAAAAAGTATTGAAGTGTTTTTGCAAAAGTGCTTATTGAGACATACACAAGTCTTTGCAAAATGAGTTCTTCAACCTCGCGTCTCAGTGACCAAAAAGCCACTGATGCATTTCGCTTATTTAGATATTTTTATTTGGTTGATTAAAGCGCCTGTGAGCTCAGGCTAGGGTTGGGATTTTCTCTAAGGTAGTACATAACTCGGAAAGCTGGAACAAGGCTGCACCTTTCTTTCCACTATTCCGGCGGTCTTTTCAAGTATCAACTTCCATAGCAAAGGCCTCATATCTGCCACACTTGCAGTGGCCCACTTGACTTCATACTTAAAGGTTAAGCCCTTGTTTGATAGTGTTGATAAGCTGTTGTTATGCAGTGCAGCTTTTTACAAAAAAGAATTGGTTGGGCAAGTGATTTTTAAAAAGTATGTTATTGTTGATGTGTGGATTTTACAAAATCAACGTGTCATGGGGTGATAGAATCACCGTGAAAAATGAGACCTTGATTCTTCTGCGTGCACATAGACGCTTAATCGATCATCTGTACAAGGACATCGTACTGGACGATATATTCTCCCAGGTGAGGAAACTATGGAGTCTTGTCCATAGTCCTCCGGAGCTCGAGACCTAAGGTTCTCGTGCCTTAATGCAGACGGCTACACCAGACGGCGACCTCCCATTAGAATAGATCTTCATCTACAATAGCAATGCGCTGCCCTGGACGTGAAATAATCTTGGAGTCTGACAACCTCGGTGCTCCCTCGAGCCGCAAAACGTTCCCTTTATCATTATCGGAGTCTTCCTATTTTCACGAACAAGATCCTTCCAACTTTCTGATGAACAAGATCATTAAAATTTAAACTTGAGGTTTTAAGCTGCGCCGATAAATGAACATCTCACACACAGACGGGAATAACTCCTCTTCCTATCTCAAGCGGCTTTCCAAAAGAAAAAAAACATGCCTCATGAGACACGTTTTGGGCTTATAAGTATAGACGTAGGTCCTTACCAAGCTTCATCATTTCTTGTGCTCTGAACGCCGAGATGGTTTCGTCAGGACCATATACCGATAATGCACCTTGTACTTCCACTTCGTTCGCACGCCCCAGGCAAAGCTGGAAACTTGCATCACCTGTGCAGGGACTGCGAATCACAAATTACTGGCACTCATGGCAAAAACGAGTCCCTTTCGTTCGAAATCGTGATTATAAACCTGGTCCAATTCCCACCATGGCGGAACTTTGGACGGTGTTTGCGCAAGTCACAGGTCACATTCCTCTTCCAGAAATTCAAGCTATGGTTGGAGTAGTTATAGAAATCAAAAGTAGGGTGGATGTGAGTGATGAGTTCATGTTTTTGGGATAATGCACTAACGATATGTTTATCTGTAGAACGATTTGGCTCAAGATTTAGAGGGTCTTAAACAACTGGAACAAAGGTTGAATCACTTTAATTCTACAGTGAGCGAAGAGGGGTTCCGTAAACATTTCTATGGTTCCAAGCAACTGGATTTTGAACTGGAACAGTGGGCTTTCCGATCTTTTTTTGGGGGGGATGATTGTCATTTATATCTGTATTTGCTTGCAGGGAGACCATTGCAGTATTCATGAGCAGATGTCTTCAATCTTTGGCTTTTCGGTGTTCTTTCGGATTATTGATTCGTATCACTTATCGTTGCCTTGAGTAGTTATCGAAAGTTTGCTACATAGCATAGACTTGGAAGCTGGTTTGTTCTTTGGATCTATGCGTACGTACGGCTAGACGCAGGGATAACAGTGGTGGATTTCCCTTCCAAACCACAAAAAGCTGGTCGACGAAACGGATGACGAAACTCGAGGACCCCTCCGATCGGAATTCGGAAAGAGTTTGCCGAGAGCCAGAAGAACTCGGCTTTTTTCGAGGATCCTAAAAAGCGTTCGACGAGAGGAACTGAGGATTCGAAAGACGACACTAGTCACCACATTGGTCAGGACGTGGTATGATTGACCGACGAAGGGTAGTGAGAGGTTCGGGAAGAAAGGAACTAAAGGATAGTAGCCTCCTTTTAGTGTCAAAGAACGTTTACGACGCGCAGTCGTGACGGTGCTGCGTGCACGACTTGGAAACTTTTCAAACAGGAAATTGATCAAAGTCGACGTAAGAGAGGTTGTGACGGACTTGAGTCTGACTATGAAGCCTGAGCTCGAGCTTGAAGTCTTTAGGAGAGGGGGTGGAAGCGGAACAAGAGAATTAGAGATAAGATATCGGATGGTTTGGACGATATCTTGAATATTCCATACTGATGCGTACGAACAATGAAATGAAATGAAATAAGACGAAAAAGAAGGAATTGACAAATGTCAGTAGATATACATAATAACGACAAAGTCAAAAACCGTTTTACTCACTTCGAGCGGGAGCTTCAGGCACCGACGTCTTTTCCTCAAACTCTACCTCAACCCCATCGATATCTATGTCATCCAAATTATCTTGCTCCGGTCTAAGGTTAAATCCAATACCCGATCTCTGACTTTCGCTCCTCAAACAGATTGTATCATTAGAGGCACTGCTACTGCCATACCCATCGCTCCAATGAACGTTCCTCTGTACTCTTGTAGTAGTGCTGGAGCAACGATGCTCAGTCTTTCGCTGAGTCTGTGACTCTATGACGCCGACTTTTCGAAAGAACGAGCTATTTATATGGTACTGGATATTGGTGCACTCCAGATCTGAGGAACGTGCGAGAAAAATGCTCTCTAGTTCAAAGAAAAAGGGTCTTTTGTCAGAGGAAAAGAAAAGAACAAGTGGTAAAAAAACGTACTAGTTCTGGTCCCAGAACTCTCTATGCTCGAAGATGAACTCTCCGGATCCATTCGTGGCCATTGGCACTCGGATTCGACCTGGAATCTGGATTCCGCAGCATCCAGATGCAGTGTGGTGCAATAGCTACGTCCGCTACCGTCATCTCCTCTGCCACCGGTACAGGTGCCTGTTCGTTGTCCTACCCCCAATCCTAGACTAACAACGCAACACGGAGGCACCGTACGAAGAGGGGTCATACGATGGATCATTTTAAGTAGGCAAAGTTGGATGTTCCGAGGATGTTATAAGACTTTTGTTTGAGTATCGGAGAGAGGAGTATGGCAGACAAAGGCGCGATTCGGAGGGATAGAACTCGGGAACCGTCTACTGGAGAAGGACTGTCTGAATTGCAAAGAGTATTAGTGATTGTTATTGACTGGGATTTCGCCAAACGAGAGATAGGAAGACAAGATAGGTCCATGAAACAATGAGTAACGAGAAGTGGGAGGCAAAACAGAAACCTATTCATGATTCTTCTTAAGAAAAGCTTCCCCATCGTCTTAGGCGTCATAGGACGACGGAGGTAGTAAACACACACGAGGCGTCCATGAGGTCGGGCCTACTCCAACTCGGGATCGCGCGCGGAGGAAATATGCACCTCTGTCATATCAGGGACTTTTCGGGTGGAAATGAAGGTGCGCTAGTGAAGCGGTGAAGACTTCAAAGAAGTACGACGAACAAGAAAATTGATGGACTATAATATTAACCTCGATTAGGCCCTGTTCGGATGATGGTGCATCCGGCGCGCCTGCTCATTTCTGCAGGATGGTTACATGATATGCTGATGTAAAATTCCCGCGCAAGCACATTGCCGCTTTGCCGTTCTGTCGTTTACGCTATTTTCATAACGTTAGACCAGTTTTGTTTTTTTCCCACTCACGATTTTTATTTACTTGTGGCGTTGAGCCAAACAAAACGTGATCAGAAACGAAGAAAGGGGTCACTTTTTATATATGCGTGTCACTGGATTAACGAACGGCAATGCGGCAATGTGCTCGCGCGGGAATTTTACATCAGCATATCATATAACCATCCTGCAGAATTGAGCAGGCGCGCCGGATGCACCATCATCCGAACAGGGCCTTAGATGTACACGTATACAACACTTTAGTCATAGGGAACGTACGTATAGAAAAGTCTGTCCGATTACTTCATGTTTGACGAGAAACCAGAGCGTCGGCTTGGTGGATTCTAGCTCGTCTTGAGGTGAGGGAGAGCAGGAGACTCTTCACTCGAGTCGGGAGGGTTCTCCATGCACTTTATTGAACGCTATGATCATGTAAAATTGAGAGAAAAACGAGTCCATAAATGGGCGTAGGATTCTGAAGGAACAGCTGTAGCACAGGCCCTGGCAAGTGTAAGTGCTTACGAGGCCGACTGAAAGGAGGATAGGAGATCTGCATGGGTTGAGGAACGAGAGCAGGGCAGATAGTGGTCTTCGGATTCACGTGACGCGGTACTTTTCCTTCTCGCCAGTACCACGAGCACGAATCCGAAGACGCTCTGATCGTCGACCATTTTCAGAGCCCTCACTCCCTCACTTCCATTCGCGCTCTTTTTCTAAACATCGTTACGAACACTGTCGTTACTTTTCACCCTTTTCTACACTCGAAAACCCTTTTACCATAACCTGAGCCACTCCGAATGGATCCACTTCAGATAGATCCAAACCTGGAAACATGTCCAGCTTTCGACACCGAAATCTACCAGATCATCAAGACGGCCTTGATAAACGACCCTAACTCCCCGAACATCACAAACGAGGAGGAGGCCATCCAACACCTTAGGAACACGTGGACTGCCGAGAACGAGGCTCGGAAAACAAGATGGGAACAACAACAAGAAACTGAAAGAGAAGAAGCTGAGCAGAGGAGACAGGAAGCTGAAGAAGCAGATAGACTCCGGAAAGAGGAAGAGAAGAAGAAAACCGAGGAGCAGAAGAAGGAGAAGGAAAAAACCCGCATCCCCATCCGTCCGATTCCATCCTCTCGAGGCATACAACGCCTACAGGACAGGCTACACCCGTATGCAAAGAAGAAGCTGGTTGCCCGGAAGTTCTTTCCACTCTGGTACTGCCTCCCCGAAGCCAGTTACGAAGCTACCGAATACGAACGTAACTTGACAGAAGACACCGGTTTCTCTTTGGTCAAAAACCTCGACACTACCTATGCCGTCAAAGCTATTGATGCTGCAAAGCCGTCACCGAGAGCGAAACCGGACAAAGCCCTTTCTTGGGCCGAGATCCTAGAGGCTAAAACGGTGTTCCTCACCAACATGCCGCTAGGAGACTATCCACCAGACCACATACGGATGTTCTCACAATTCTATGTCAACATGGAAACACATCACCTACTTCGAACACTTCGCGGAAAGTCGGCCTTCGTTCGGTATCATGCCAAAGTCCGATGGGACTGGTACGAGACAAATGAGGCAGGCAATACTTACAACCTCGCGATCATCAACGAAGACATCCTACGTGACTGTCTGAATGAAGTTGAGAGTGAAGCAATGGAGACTACCATGAGCCGGTAAGTTCTTATCCCAAAATGTCATTAAATCCGAACTAACCAAACTCTTCTTCAAAACTCTCTAAACCACATCTATATATATACAACCAACTCTGCGCATCTACGCGCCCCTCCACTTCTTTAAATACTTCCACCCCCTACGGTGGATCCTACTTGCATACCAATCCTACGCGGGTCACGCTACGACCAAACCCACCTGTCTACAAATGCAACAAACTACGTTGCCTATTTTAACAACAAACTACACGTGTTTTCGAACACTCCACGTCTACACATCTACACCTCCATTGCCAACCTACGGTCTCTTTCCAACATCTACCTACACAACACAACACACATGCAACATCATTTTCCAACTACTACAACCCCATGCTTTCTCGTACCCACATGTAAAACACACCAACGAAAACATCCTTGATCAACCAAAACATCAGGATGAATCGTTTATCGACTCAATTTGACTCGCAGAAACAGTTCGGGGACAGACAACATGGCCGACAACCATCGTCATCCAAGCGCCAGGCATCTGACCCACCGGCAGACCCCCCCTCTCCCTCTCACTCTCCCAAGAAACCACGAACCGTGACGTCGAGCTTCAAACGCACCTTTCGAGCCCATGACCACGCCGGCAAGAAACTTTCCAGATGCCCTCTGTGTCTCGGGATCTACTTACACAACATCAAGGATTGCCAACGAGAGACCCTCTGGGACAACAAAACCCCGGCGAGATGTAAACGAAACGCTAGAGGACATCTCGAAAACCCAGACGGACTCGAAATCTGCACAAATTGGCAAACTAGAAACGGTTGTACCCACACCAAACACCCGAACATGCACGAATGCTCTGGATGCGGAGACGCTCATCATGGAGCTCAGAACTGCCCTCTCGGCCCGCAGTAAAAAGGCTCTAACCCCGCTAAACGCCGAAGCATGGCAAGAGGCTCTCGTAAACACACACCTTGTACAGAAATACCCTCATATCCCACAGTCTATACACCGGGGCTTCAACGTTGGCATCCCACACATCGCACATACTTTCTCTCCACCAAACAACATCAAATCTGAAGAACATGTAGCTGCCTTTGAAGTAATTGTTCAAAAGGAATTAGAACGAGGACGATGGCTAGGCCCGTACCCTCAACAAGTCATCGAAGCAGTTCTAGGCCCTTTCCAAACTTCCCCAATCACCATGATCCCCAAATCTGGGAAACCAGGTAGATTCCGACCCGTACAAAACCTATCCCATCCACACAAACCTATAACCCTACCCACACCCAGAACCAATTCTACTCTACCAACACCTGCTACCACATACACTATATCCTCTATAAACTCAAACATAGATTCCACGATATATCCTTGCCTATGGGGCACTTTCGCAAACAAATGTCGCCTTCTATGGACCCTACCACCGGATAGTCAAGGTGCCGTACGGGACGTCTCCGAAGCCTACAGATCAATCCCGTTACATCCCAGTCAATGGGCTGGAGCTGTTGTCCGCATATCTGACAAAGATGAGTTCGGCGTCGACACATGCAACATGTTTGGTCTAGCTTCAGCAGGAGGTGTTTTCGGAAACGTTGCAGATGCTGGACTCGATATCTTCCGGGCTCACGGCCTAGGACCGGTTTCGAAATGGGTAGATGACCACATCTGGATCCGTGTACTCACAAAGTACCTAGAAAGGGCAAATGAAACACGACGACTGCTACGAGAGCGAATAGCTGAGGCCGGAAGTCTTCTCCATGTCAAAGGCAGACTTCTTTACTCCGGGTACTCTTTACCAGATGGAAAAGCCGAAGAATTTGATGACAACTTCCTGTCGCTACTATCCGATTTCTCTTCACACTCTCCACGTTCAGAAGAAGACAGTTTATATACCTACAATTTCAAAGATATTAATAGAATTTCCGTGATGCTTGGCTACGTCTGGGAAACTGAGAAAGACATACCGTTTGGCTTCAGCCCGGTATATTTTGGTTTCGAATGGAATCTTCAAACCATGATGGTATCTGTCCCAATTGGTAAGAGAGAGAAATATCTCTCAACCATTGAAACATGGAGGAAGTGCACATCACACGATCAGGAGGAAGCATCGAGCCTTTACGGAAAACTGATGCATGTGAGCTACATTCTGCCGGCAGGAAGAGCTCACCTGACCGAGCTGGAGAAGTTCTTATCGATATTAAACACTGCCCCGCCTCATGCTCGCTATCGACCTCCCAAACGTCTCCCCTCCGACTTAACTTGGTGGATAAACCGACTCTCCAATCCCATCAGCAGATCCGTACCGGGCCCGACTGAACTGATCGATCACGATGCCTACTCTGACGCCAGCGGAGGCTTTGGCATTGGCTTACTCGTCAGAGGCTATTGGAGAGCATATCGACTATTACCAGGCTGGAGAGGAAATAACGAGAGAGATATCGGATGGGCCGAGGCTGTTGGTTTCTGGCTACTTGCAATCATCATTACAGAACATGGCACCAGAGGACAACATTACAAGGTCTACGGAGACAACGAGGGAGTTGTTGAAGGATGGTGGAATGGCCGCAGCAGAAACCGACCCACAAACAATGTATTCAAACATATACATCAACTCGTTGAGGAATCCGGCATCCAACTACACACCAGATACATCCCAACTGACCGAAACCCAGCTGACGACCCCTCCAGAGGTATCTATGGCCCGAAACACCTCTTACTCCCCAAAATCCCCATACCCACTGAACTCCGAAACCTCATCGTCGACTATGACACCCCATACACCAAAGCCGAGCGAAGTGCAAACCATCCTCACAGAAACCATCCTGGAAAAACTAAGAGTAATCGACGAGAACGTCAAAATGACTTCCAACAACAGCTTGAGCAAGAAGCCGAGCACCTCTCGTGCTTCTCCTCCTCTTGGGACGACTAACGATCCTCTTCCCTCCGGTACCCGTTGGCCATCCACACTCCCACACCCCCCACATCCCCAACGAAATCCCAAACCACACTCCTACCCATTACACCTTCCTCTTCTTCCATCTTCACTACGACCACCTTGCCGAGCCAAAGACCGTCTCATACTATGGAAACCGTACACTCAGAGGACCTTCCGGGACCTGCGTGGAAGACCGATAGAGGTATCCGACAATGACCTAACCAGGATACAATTGGTTACCTCCAACGCATATGCGGACAGCACTCTACAATCATATGCCACTGGACTCCTCATTTTTCATGTCTTCTGTGACCAGCGAAAGCTCCCTGAGGTTCAACGTGCTCCTGCCAGTTCAAACCTTATCAGCCTATGGTTAGCGAACATTGCAGGCACCTACTCGGGTTCAGCCATCAAGAACTTCCTATATGGGGTTCGAGCCTGGCACATCATACACGGAATATCTTGGGAAATGAACGATGCCGAAATTGACACCATCCTAAAAGCAGCCTTCCGTCTAACCCCAGACTCCTCCAAGCGGAAAAAGAGAATGCCCTACACAGTGACCTTCATGGAGATGTTACTCGAAGATCTAAAACTCGATAACCCGTTCGATGCAGCAGTAGCAGCCTGCCTCACCACTACCTTCTACAGTGGGGCAAGACTTGGTGAGTTTACCGTCCCTAAACTCAGCGATTTCCACCAAGCCAAACATGTTACTCCCTTTCATGTACGAGCAGATCAGGATCGCAACGGTTTCAAGGTAACCGTCTTTCGCATCCCCAGAACAAAGTCGGCACCCCTGGATGGTGAAGATGTTTTCTGGGCAAAGCAAAACGGCACAACTGACCCAGAAGCGCTTCTACAAAACCATTTCCGCGTAAATGCACCTTCCCAACACCAACACCTCTTCGCTTACCACTCAAATGAGACAACTCGCAGCACACACAAACCTTTAACCAAAAGACGTTTCCTCGAAAGAATAGCAGCAGCTGCCAAAGCAAAGGGTCTGGACCCACTTCAGGGACACGGCATTAGGATCGGCTCAACCCTCGAATACTTACTCCGAGGGATGCCCTTTGAAGCGGTGAAGGCTACTTTCAGATGGAAATCTGATGCTTTTCTAGTGTACCTACGAAAACATGCCGAGATCATGGCACCGTACATGCAACCCGAACTACACCACCAGTTTATACAATACACCCTCCCTCCTGTACGATAGTCATTAGTCTACCACTCTCCCTTAACGTAATCTATCTTTTCAACCTACTCGAATGCAAGCTCCTTCCACCTTGGGTATCCGCAGATGCAGGATGCGTCGCTGCCCTCCTTGTATTTGGGTATCGCTGTCATCTCCGGTCGTGTAAGTAAGCTTCATCGGGGTCCAAGGCCCCCTCGGGACCTTAGCCCATAGCCCCACTCAAGTCATTCAGCTTTTAACCCATTCCTCTCCTACTCTCAGAATAACGCGGAGAGTTAGGTCCGAAGATAGGAGATCTGCATGGGTTGAGGAACGAGAGCGGGGCAGATAGTGGTCTTCGGATTCACGTGACGCGGTACTTTTCCTTCTCGCCAGTACCACGAGCACGAATCCGAAGACGCTCTGATCGTCGACCGTTTTCAGAGCCCTCACTCCCTCACTTCCATTCGCGCTCTTTTTCTACCCGCCCACCCACACCAATTGGAGCGGTGAATCACAAGACAGACAAAGCGCAATTCCTGTATTCTACCCTGAGAAGCTTAGATCTAACATCTGACCAGCTCGGGCGGGCCCATCCCACCCATCGCTGTCATCTCCGGTCGTGTAAGTAAGCTTCATCGGGGTCCAAGGCCCCCTCGGGACCTTAGCCCATAGCCCCACTCAAGTCATTCAGCTTTTAACCCATTCCTCTCCTACTCTCAGAATAACGCGGAGAGTTAGGTCCGAAGACATGCAACTTTGGTTTGTCCTTATGTCACCGATGTGGTCCTGTTTGGTTTAGAAGCCTCTGAGTTCCTCGCGAGCCTCGTCACGCTTTGCAGTGGCTGTACTTCAGTTCATGAAGTTATTGATCATGATTCCTAACCTGATAGCTTACATCCAAAACCAACACATGACACTGATATAAAAACACAGTTATAAGCAATGATAAGCTATATAAACTTGATCAAGAAATTTTTACAGTCAGCGGATAGCAAGTACAAAATAGATGAAACCGTTATTTGAAAGTATTGATCGCTTTCAATGTATCACCTGAAGATGGTTGCGAGAGTGTACCGTATGTCACCTAATATCCGAGCGGGTACACTCTCGCAACCATCTTCAGGTGATACATTGAAAGCGACCAATAGTTTTGAATAACGGTTTCATTTAATTTGTACTTACTATCCATTGACCACTCCGTTTAGTAAACTTCTTGAGGATCGTCAAGACATCGGACTTGTACAATCAAGACTTTATCAAGACTTTTATTGGGTGAGCGGAACGAAACCCATTATCTAGCAGTGACCTGTGAGGATCAAGACCGAATAGTGCCGAGAACCTCGGTGCGAGCCGAGAACTGAGAAAGGAAGGAGAACTCAACTCGCATGGAGTTGGGAGAGTGTGTGTTGATTCGACTACCGAATACGAAGTAAGTACTGAGTATAAATACTGAATACTACGATCAGCTCTGATAATTGTAAGAAGTTGAGACTTGTAAGATATATAAAACTAAGATACCAAACTCGGAGTAACGAGCGACGGTTGTAAGTATGAGAATATATGAGATAATGAGGTAGGTAGGTAGGTAGGTCGTTACATGGACCCTAAATGCAATGCACAGCCACCTGAACTGGCATTTGAGGCTGTGCAATTTCGAACTCCGATCACCCCTTATGCAGTGGTGCCGTAGGTCACCAATGCGAAGTATGCTTAACCAAGTAACCATCGTAGTAATCCTTTCATCACCGACCTTTCAAGATATCATGATGTATCTTTTGTTCATCTCTACTCCTGCATACTATCACAGCTTTCAATGGTATAAGTCTGCAAGTTCTGACTGTCTTATGGCGTACTCATTATCCCTTGTCTCTACTTGTCCTCATATTGGCAGAGCTATTTATTCATCCCCGACTGTAATGATAAGACTCATAATGGTATATGAGTGAGTAGTCTCCACCGTCTTCTCTTTGATACGATCCTTCTTCCAAACTGTCCAAATTTGACACTTATTCACGGTCAATGTCATAGGACAACAAGTTCTATTATTTCGACTGAAGATCTGAACCCATCCATTGTTCTTTCCGGAGTTGCACACACGACAGCGGAAAATGAAGGAACTAAGACAGCAGATGTTAGCTCTGGTAGGTATACATGATACTTAGTGTACTCTCATTAAATTTTTTTATGCTAAAGATTGACAGGTTCAAAATTCAATCCAGGCAGTCCTACTGGGGTACCAAACGATGCCCACTCGCATACTGCTATTGGAGAAGGACACGCAAGGGATTCAGATACAGGCTCTGTAGCAGCCCATGGGAATCATGGAAAGGATGATCCTTTCCATGATTTAGTGGAACAAAATGATCTACATACACAAGTGAGTACCATTTCCTCTCCACAAACTGGGAGCCAGACCTCTGATTGCGTGAGTGGGACACAGTTGAGCAGCGGGTCCAATCATACGAAGAACCCTGACTTGATTATCGGACTACTTGTTGGTGGTGTGGCCCTTATTATTTGCGTCGCGATTCTTTTTCTTCGCCGGAGAAAAAATAATTGTTTGCAATCAAAAAGAGACAAAGTCAATAGCGGGCAACTCGGAGAAGAGGGGTCTACTCTTGACAATTCGAACTATATTTCGAGACATGATACAATTCTCCCCACCCACAACCGCGTTCATAGTATTTATGAACACATTTCAACCCGGCTTTACGCAGATGGAAGGGAAAAAATCGTTCTCTCATATCAACCACCATCATTGCATGGAGACCACATACCACAACAGCAGCTCCTTGATCAGAATGAGGGGATCATACCAATGACTCAACAAGAGGAACAACTTCGACCTTGTTCCTTCTCTGAGTCTTCTCTCACTCCTCTCCCACTCAATAATCCCAACCAACCCTCCCCCCTCCATCACCAACTCAACATCTCGGAGACCTCTACAGAAGTTCGCTTACAACTACAAGCGATGCAACAGGCAATGAGAGAGGAGAATGATAACTTGCAGAATACTCTCTCAGTAATGATGGCTTACATACAGATATTGGATCGGACAGGGAACCCAATTCTTAATGAGGAGCAGCCGCCTGCTTATACTGCACGTCAATAAATGGTCTTTGTTCTCGGTCACTTAAGATTGGTGCATTCAGATCGAAAGAAATGCCCAGAAGATATTTCAACTGTAGAGGAGATAGTGTTGCCCACTCTTACATACCAGAGGTCGAACAACACCGTGATCAAATATTTTCGGCCCGGAGGTGTAAGAACGCTATGTAAAGGTCAACTGTTGAAACTTTTGGGGCAATCGGCTGGAAGGGTCAAGCCACCCAGAGGCAACTTTTCTGGCTTAGCCCTTGTAGAGATGAATTGTTTTTATAAGTATGGACAGTGTAAGTCAGTTTGAATAGGTTTTCAATCCCCAAACATAGCTTTTATTTGGAAAAAAATATGATGGAGCCCGCCTTATTTCGTGACAATTCAAAAATCTGGTTTTCTCCTTGCACGTTAGTAGTTCTGATCCGCTCTGATCCTTTCCTCGTCTTGGCAGAGAAAGCAATTCAGTTCAATTCTGTCATCATTAAATTCGTGCCGCAACGTCCTAACTCGATGAAAATACCTACACCCTGGTATTTCCTTGTAGGGATCATGCCGGGGCATCTATCCTAATATCAGGTGTGACTTTATGCCTCTTTTATTAAATAGTTAATGGTACGTTCAATCAGAACGAAGCCTCTTCTTAATAGAGTTTCGAATAAGTGTAGAATTAACTTGTTCTGCCAAGACCAACTAACATAACTACAGTGATCTAAAGACAGTTGTACTAAAGGGACAAACGTTTAGAATTTTGGATAAATTCGATCATTGGAGCCAGAGAAACGACCTTTCCACTCAGCGCCTTGAAACAAGTGCTTTATACTTTACATAAAAATGGTGCTAAGGTCTAGTCCATATTTGAGAGAGTAAAAGATAAAGTACCCATACGCCACAATCCAATGTTTCGTGCTCTTAAAAGTGATTCTTGTCATGTTTATTCAAAGAATTGTGCTTGATTATTCCTTTCAGGTAGAGGCTCTCCGCTTTCAATAAGACCAAGGCATTAGTTCAAACTTTTGATAGCTATCATTGCACTCGGCATATGTGGAATTGAGGCCGTATTCAACGTGTAAAGCATTTCAGGATAATAAGAATTTTGAATTACATCAGACGGCCATTCTACGTCCAGCCTACCCCGGATCCAAGGACTAGACTAGTACTCTTACTTTTTTACGGTATCAGTATACGAGTGCCCCCAGGCGAATTTGTATGATACTAGCCTGAACACCATGCCAATTCAATCACAAGGTATAAAACAGAAGCTGAAATTACTTCCCCAACCCAGTGTCCCCCACTTCACTTCACAAACATGTACTTCAAAGCTCTTAACTCAGCTCTCGCTCTCGTTGCCCTTTTTGTGACAACTTCTGTCATTGCCGAACCCATCGCAGCTCGTCAGGGGCAGATCGATTGTGCGTACTTTGAAGTTGCTTTGACTGCCTTACCAGGCTCTAACCTAACTCTTTTATAGGTAAAGCAACCGAGGTATGAATATTGCTTTGCCTAATTAGTTAGCCTGCTCACAGCGCTTGCAAATTTTGATTATGTATTCTACAGCCAAGATGTAAGTCTACATTCCCCTGGCATTGCCATTTTGAAAAGTTACATCATACTTACTTTAACATCTTTGAATCAGGCCCTGATGGTTTCTTCTGTTGCGACTTGCCTACTACTCCCACTCCATTGTAAGTTAAGACATATTGTCGAGTCCTTGTATCCTCCGTACAGTGCTGATGATCTCACAAATCAATGATCATAGCTGTTTGCCCGATGATCAATTCTGCTTTTAGGAGTTAGGAGTATGATCAGTGTTTAGTAAACTTGATAATGCCCTGCTTGTAGTTATCTCAAAGAAGATCTGAACAGAATTTGAGAAAGAACGTAGTAAATTTTTGCAAAGCCTTTCCTAACACAAATGAGAGAAACATGAGAGGAATTTCAAATACAGATGATATACCGTTACAAAGTCTAGAGAGATTGTTTCGGTCTCACGCAAACTTAGAGCAGACAGCTCATAATCAATTGTGCTCTAGGCTTTACTGTTCCTGGGATAAGAGTACGCCACAATTGCATATTGAGTGGGATGTCACTTTGTTCGGAAAGCCACTTTATTGTGTCATAAGCTCCTTCGGGCTGAGGCCCTTAGGCTGGAATATCTTTCAATGAGACGTACGAAATCCTTGTTAACCATCATCTTTATTCTTTCACCCGACGGAAGAAGAGGATATCTTGGCATAAAGAGAAATTCAATCGACATGAATCAGTCACTTTAGGACGCCAAGACGCTTGCCCTTGAACTTCCTCTGCAAGGTGTAGTGCCTCTTCAAGTTAATTCAATTACCAAGTATAAAACCGAGTGCAGAAATCATCTATTTTTCTAGTGTTCCTCGCTTCACTGAACTTGATATGAACCTCAAAGCTTTTAATACAACCCTTTCCATCGTCATTCTCGTAGCGGCGACCTCCATTGCTGCTAAACCAATGGTAGCTCGTCAAGAGCAGATCCCGTGTACGTGTTTTACTCAAATCCACTCCCCAACCAGATCCTAAGACAGTTCCCATAGGCAGAGCCAGAGACCCGGAGGTAGGTATATTATTTTGCTTGTCATTTAGCCTGCTCATAGCACCTTTGATCTTTGATCATGAATCGCACAGCCTGGGTGTAAGTCACCGACATGCTTATTCGAATAGTATGATACTTATTCTTGACAATCCTGAATCAGGTCCTGACGGTTTCTTCTGCTGCGATTCAACCCCTAATGGTGGAAATGGATTGTAAGTACACCCATCTCGTTCTCGTTGAATTCTTTAATTCTAAACCATGTGCTCATGATCTTCCAAATTAACTCAAGTTGCTTGACCGATGGACAAGCCTGTCGTTAGGATTCATTATAAAGCTCACGGAAGGAAATTGCAGATGGAATATCAGAGAACGTATATACACTGGCGGCGAGAAATGATGACCCCCCCCCCTCAATCTCAATTATTTGAATTAGAGGGGGGGGTCATCATTTTTCGCCGCCAGTGTACTTCTGCTTTCGTTACGATACAAATTTGAACATAAAACTAAGACAAAAAACTCACAGCTAGATTCAACTAAATATCATTTACGAAGCCGACCGAAGAAAGGAATCGTCTTTACAAAGCTAGTTTTGGCCGTTGGTCACCGATGGTTGTCTTGTTCATCAAGATTGGTACCTTTAATACGTGGCCGACTGAATAGTCGAAAGAAGTGGCCCTGCCAGGTCAGTAGCATGCTCGTCTTTTTTTCCTTCTTTTGTTTCCAACACAAATCTTGTTGAAGGGCCTTTTTTCATTATCACGGGTGTTCAGTATGAATGTTGGCATAATATTTTGACCCCTATCTATAAGTCTTGTATCCTGCTGTTGAGCCCTAATCCGGTCCTTTTGACCTCCAAAGCACTCACATACTATACGGAATGCTGCTTACGAATTTTGAGGCCTTGATTCTTCTGCGTGTACATAGACGCCTAATCGATCGCCTGTACTCTTCATTTTATCGTATTGACAATATATTCTCTTGGGAGACCGGGGGGCATGGTGTCGTGTCCGGAGTCCTCAAGGCCTCATGCCTTCAATGCTGCATGCAGACGGCCACAACAGACGGCGACCTTTCCATCGGAATAGATAAACCTCAATGCGCTGTCTTGGACATGAAACGCCCCTCTCCTATTAATTTTGGAGTAGCCTCGATGCTACCTCGAGCCACAGAACATCCCCCTTTATCAATGAAGCTTTACAACTTTCATGAACAAGATCATTAAACTTTAAATTTGAGATTTCAAGCTGCGCTGATGAATGAACATCTCACGCACAGACAGAAATAACACCCTGCTCTTCCGATCTCAAACGACCTTCCAAAAAAAAGCATGCTTTGTGAGATATGTTTGAGCGCATAAGGTTATATACAGGTAGAGACTTGCCAATTTTCGTCATTCCTTGTACTCTTGAACGCCCAAAATGACTTCACCAGAACCATACACTGTTAATGTACAACCTCGTAATTCCACTTCGCTCGCACTGGTGCCACGCCTCAGACCAAGCTGGAAACTTGCCTCGGCTGTCCAGGGACTGCAAACAACTAATCATTCAAGGCGAAAAAGAATACCTTTCGTTCGGAATCGTGATCATGAGCAAAAATGTGATCCGATTCCCAACCTCACCATGGCGGAACTTTGGACAGTATTTGCGCAAGTCACAGGTCACATTCCTCTTCTGGAAATTCAAGCTATGGTTGGAGTGGTTATAGAAATCAAAAGTAGGGTGGATGTGAGCGATGATTCCAGGGTGATAGTTTTTTTCGAGATAATGCACTAATGATACGTTTGTCTGTAGAAAGATTTAGTTAAAGATTTAGAGGGTCTTAGACAACTGGAACAGAGGTTGAATCACTTTAATTCTACAGTGAACGAAGGGGGTTTCCGCAAACATTTCGATGGCTCCAAGCAACTAGATTTTGAACTGGAACAGTGGGCTTTCCGATCTTTTTTTTTGGGATTGATTGTCATTGATATTTGTATTTGTATTTACTTACAGGGAGACCGTTGCGGTATTCATGAGCAGATGTGTTCAAGCTCTGGGAACGGAAATCAAGGATCATCAAACGTTTTATGGCCTGTCTACCAAGGAAGAATTTCTAGATAACTTCTTTATGAAGAGTGGCAATTATGTTCAGATAATAGGGGATATTATCACTCATATGACAGAGATGCTTCAAACGATAGTGGTACGTAATCTTGATTGGAGTAGTGGAAGTTTGAAAATTCAAGTTTGGACTCAGCTCCTCCAAGTACAAGAAAATATTGAAAGAGACTTCAATCGACTGGTGCCACAAGGCAAGTAGCTTGCTAAATGTCCCTGCGTTTGACATGGCTTTGACCTCTTGATCCCGAATAGATCTGACCGACTCGATTCCTCACGTCTCTGCCGCTTTGGATGAAGGACCAGGTTGGAGTCTATCAAACTGGGGAGGAACGTATATCAACGTGATCGAGCCCGTGGTGCCATGGGAGGACAAGTCCATTTTTTGGCTGTATGGTGACGCACCTTTACCTAGAAGCGTTATGCTCGATAGCCTATTAAAAACGCTCTCCGCAAACTTCACCGTACGGTTCCACTGTGGAAGAGCTGCTCGACCTTACTATGCGAATCCCCGGATGATTCTTCCAACTCTCGCGTGGAGGTTACAACAGATGCATCCAACCTATCGTAGGCGTCTGGCTTTTCGACTCAAGTATACGATATCCCAGAAGGAATTTGCCTCGATCCGAGACTGGCGTCCAAAGCAACAGCTGCGTGAGTTTCTCGTAGAGCCGTTTAAAGCTATTGCTGGCAGGAAACTCGAGGGACAAAGGGTTGTTTTTGTGGTTGATTCACTGGAAGAATGCTTCTTTGACGACTCGTTCGAGTCACTTGACTTGATCGGAGAGTTGATATCCGAGATTCAAGGTTTGATCGAGGCGAACGATTTTCCAGAATTTAAGTTCATCATTGCTAGTCGGGACGATGAACGGATAAAGGCGTATCTAGACGAGATCAAGCACCGTTACGAGAAATCGATTCAATTCTTTGACATGTCGACAGCTAACAGAGAGGATGGGGAATCACTGGGTACAAATGCGAGTCTTACCCGGTCGATATACGATATTTCCGATCATTTTCTACAGGTTTTTGGAAAAGTCCTCAAAGAGCACCACGAAAGCGCCTTATCCGAATTAGTCAAACCGGATCAGGAGATCCTCCAGAAAGCCATATGCACAATTATGCTCCTGAAGAAAGATTTGTTCGTCCCGGATCTATCTTCAATCATTGGCTGCGACCCTACCGTATTACAGTCTGCTTTCAACAGGCGTCAGCTTCGCCTAGAAGTAGCTCTTGTCCAAAATCCATTAATTGCAAAGTACATTCGCGAACGTAAAATCCCTCTTGGATTTAAACCACCCGAACTTTCGATCTTGGAATGTGAGCTGGCGGCCAACCTCCTGAAGCTTCTAAACAAGGAGCTTATCCCACGCCCCGACACTTATCGTGCCCAAACGGGAACCGTAAGGGGAGAAGTTATCGGTTACGCGTGCACACACTGGTGGTTTCACCTACGCAACTCCTACACTGCACATCTTCCTGATAGCCAGGAAGATATTGCATTCCTTTTCCAGTGTCAGAATGATGTTATCAGGGAGCTGAAACAGCTCCTTTCTAGGGAAAGACGTAGATTGTGGATTGGTGTACTGGAAAATGAACTAAGGAGAGACGATTTTAAAGCTGAGAGATTGAGCATTCGAGAAATCTCTATCTTGGCTGTCGATTCCACCAAAACGTTTCTCAAGGTAAACTATTCTCCAGCTTCTCGCACTTGTTTTGTTACTGACATTCAAACTTGCTTAATCGTGAAATCATCGGCCTTGGAAAGTCTGTAAAGAGTCACAGTCAAGGTGGGTTATCATGATAATGTGCATCGCGGTGATAGTAGAGAACTTATGTGAATGGATTTGAAGGAATCTTCGACAACATCCTCCAGTCCTTGGCCCCTGTCGCTGAGCACCTCGGGTGGCCCGGGTCTATTGTACAGAAACCAGAAAATATCGAGAGTGTCCGTAAGGAAGCTTTGCAATTGGCAGAAGAGTATCTTGTTGATATCATGCTCGAGAATTATAAGGAAAAGTAGTATTTCAATATTTTGGGGTGAGTGATCTAGTCATTCCGCGTTGATTTCAATCTTACCTCTATTGGTACAGTTCAGGCTGGTCCCCCTTAAATGCATCATAATCTTCGATTACTAGGACAATAAATTTGTTTATTTTTTCTTTTTCCTTGCTAAGATTAAGCGGAAATTGTAACCAGAGCTTATGTTTAGTGAGTGAATCTATGCTAGAGGTCACGAAATAACAGGTCCATTTTGTTGATCAACTAAAGTCTAGGGATAGATTAGGGTTCCGTAGCTTAGGTTCTTCATACTTACTACAATATAGCTCATACAAAGGGCCATTTTGTGATGTGATAGGCAAAACTTCGGGGTACATTCTTTACACGATTTTTCTAGATACGTTCTCACTCGGGGGCTTACATTATAATATTATCATTATAAACCGACTGAAAGGACTTTTTGTTTTTAACTGTTAACCGGTCGGTCACCGATGTGGTCTTGTTTGCCAAGACTTTTATTAGCATCGGAAACCTCCCGCTGAGTCTTACACTTTACTGATGGACCTGTTGCAGGCCACGCTTGCGGTGGCCCACGTCACTTCATGAAACGGCCTGGTAACAGTTGATGGACCTTATGGCTTTCATAACCGGCCTCGCCCCTGCCATGCTTGCGGCAGCCCATATTCCTTCATGGAATCTACCGACCTCTCGAAGTCATGGTCCTCGTTTCTCACTCTGGAAGATGATTTGGAAAGTTTTCAATTGTGTTTTCCTCGGTTCTCAAAGTTTAGGACTGATTTTGTATAGCTATGATTATGAAGCTACGAGGCAGGAGTGGTCTTTACACAAACTTCTTAATTCGAACATCGATGCGGTTCTGGCAGCTTTGGATTAGAAGTCCCTGACTTCCTTAGCTCAGTAACAGTTGATGCTCATACTTGCCACGCTTGTAGTGGCCCACTTCACTTCATTACTATGAGACGTAATAGTATACTAGACCTTCATACAAAACCTCGTACCCCCGACATACCTTAAACGGACTACTACCGACCTATTCCATTGTCTACTTTATTCAATGTTGATCATCAAGGCTCCTTAATGATACGGACGTTCTGACCTCTAAGTTTCAGGCACCAGGCTCGACCTTCATATACAATCCTTCCCTCCTGCGGTTGTGGAGATAAAGAGTTAGCTTGACTATTAATAAGAACTTGCTCTAGACTCTACTAATTTACTCATCGAGATTCCAAGTTAAAACCCTTGCCCAAAGACATGAATGAATGCAAGTTAAGACAACCGTACGCTTGTATCACGGCCTCGAACACAGACTTCATCTGGGACCTCTAGGCGTCATGCTGCCTCATGAATTATACACTGACAATAACGAGCAACGTTTTAGAGTTAGACTCACAGTTTGCCTGTCGTTAACGTTCAGATATCGTATCAAGGCTGCATAGCTAAACAACGTCCTTGTTGATGCTTTTTACATGACGCTCCTTACCTGCCGTCCAATGGACATATCTCGTTCAGGAGTCAGCGGCTGCTGCGTAGTTGGTAGATGTTCAATACTCATGGTTCACATCGCCCACGACCTTGACGTTGCTTATAGACTATGGCATGATCGTGAATACCACTGCGTAATTGCATGGCCAGAACCTCATTGAAGCTTCTTTTTTAGCACGCCGCTATGTGAACTCTCGAGCCTGGCGCTTTACCTGTCATGGCATATTGAGTTACAAGGCCGTCTGAAAGGAAGAATCGTCTTACACAACTTTTCGCCTTGGTCACCGATGTGGCCTTTTTTGTCAAGACCTTTATTACCAATCAGGCATCGGAAACTCCGGCTTCTTACACAGAACCCGAGTGATCAAAAGCATCTGACTTTCTCGGCCCAGTAACAGTTGATGAGCTCATTCCAGGCCTCGTACTTGCCACGCTTGAGGTAGCCCACTTCACTTCATAGCGCAAATGATCATATATTCTTTCCACAACTCACTGAGACATCCCAGGCACACGCCTAAGGCCTAAGGCCTAATGACTCGAGTCATTAGGCGTCAATGTGCTTGGGACGTCGAAGGACTCGTCTGAGCTCACAGCAGGTGGCTGTGTCGAAATCGTGTGCCATCCCATTTGGAGCTCAAACACGTACAGCAGTCAAAACCCCGGCCTCGCTACGCGCAGAAATGGCCCATTTCAACTTCATATATAGACGTCTGCATCACCAGCACAAGGTCTTGTACCATGGCCCCACAATCACCACTACCTTCATATACACTCCAGGAATCACTGACTTCTGCGAAGTCCAGTAGTCGGACAAGTCCTCAGCAAGACCGCCCCCGAATGTCGAGAAGGCTAATCGCTTCTATGCGAAGAGTGTTCTCAACGCGTAATGCAGTCCCTGTTATGAACGAACTTTGGGATGTTTTTCGCAACGTATCGACACTTATTCCCGTTCCAGGCATTCAAGTTGCAGTTGGAATGATCGATGAAATCAAAACTCAAGTGGAGGCAAGCAGCGTACCATGGTTTTTGTGTCACTGATAACATTTATCACAGAAAGATATGAAGAACTCCGCTGGTATCAGGGCCCTCGAATCGAGACTGAGATATTTCAAGGAGCTCGTAGAAGCCAACGGATATCAAGACGAGACCGGAGCTAAATTAACACAATTGGATTCATACGGCCCACACCAGTTAGTTATGTTTTTTCTTGTTGATCAGCGTTTCCATTCGGTCTTTCCAGTGAGACCATTTCCGTATTCTACAAGAGATGCCTCGAAACTCTACAAATCAGCGTTCAAGAACTATATGATGAGCGCACACGGGATGTGAAGATCATGACAATCATCAAGTCTGGGAACTACGCTGAGAAGATTGAAGAGATTGTTACCCATATGAGCGATATGTTCACATACATCCAGGTAAGCAATTTAGCTTCAAATTTAGCTTTGAATCATCGAGTCAAAAGTCTCCTTTTCCAGATGCAAGCAGCAATTAGAGCCGATGTGGAGCGCGAGGTAATCGATCGGATTCTTAGGATTTCGAGAGCATCGTATCTAATCAATCATATTTCAATTAAAGAATGAGATTGAGAGAAGTGAGTATCTTATAACACTGCTGCTGCAAGTATAGCAAACTGAATTCGATAGGACTAATTCAAGCAATTCCCCATGTCGAGGCGGCTTCGGACGACAAAGTAGAAAGGGCACCTCCATACGAAGGAACATATGTCGACATCGTCCAGCGTATTGTTGACTGGAGGGACAAAACAACCCCAGCAATTTTTTGGCTTTATGGACTACCCTCTTCCGGAAAAACCACTGTCCTTGTTGGAGCATTTCGGAAGCTCTCGCAAGACCTCACTGCCGAATTTCGTTGCACGCGAGTAATTCCAAGTTATAACGATGTCCAGATGATTATTCCGACCCTCGCCTGGAAGTTACAAGGTGTCAACGCCCCATATCGTAGACAATTGATCTCACGCCTCGACAGGTTGCCAGAAGATGGACGAACTACAGACGCGATACGGAAATGGAGCTTAAAACAACAATTAATGGAGTTGTTCATTGAACCCTTTGCCAGCATTCCGGAAGGGCAACGGGGGAAGCGAAAGGTCATTCTGGCGATCGATTCGTTGGAAGAATGTTTTTATGGTGCATACAGCGCGGGAGCAGCTAACCTAGTAGAAGGACTGCTGAGGGAAATTAACGAAATGAACGATCGCTCTCAGAGAATCAAGTTCATCATCATTAGCCGCGACGACCGTGGGCAGATACGGAGTGTCCTGGACCGGCCCGAAGCTGCTGAAAGCTATAGTATGGCAGAATACCAGTCCTCCCCAGTGGCATTCAAAGAGATGATGGAGTTTTATCAGAAGGAACTGGGTCAACTGGTGACTTTTAACATCTCAGATTTGTCAAGCGCTCTTCAGGAATTGGCGTCCAGTACTCAAGGGTACTTCTTTTTAGCCAAGGCAAATTGTGACATGATTCGGAAGTCCCTTGATCCCGAAAGAAAGCTTAAAGACGCCCTCAAAAACAAAGAATTTGAAACCGGAGTTGCAAAGTACTTCCAAAATGTACTGGACCAGGCAACAACGGGATACGACACCAAAGATCTGGAAACGTTCTGGAAGGCATTGCGCACCATTACTCTTTTACAAAGGGTGATGGGAGTGGAGGATCTAGCCTTGATTATCGACTACGAAAACGCAGCTGAACGACTACGTACCGGTCTTCATCGGGTTGATTCACTAATCTCTACTCCTGGACGAGATCTACTGTGGAAGAAAGACGGTGGTGCAGACGTAATTCGCGTACAGAACACAGAGTTTGCAGAGTTTTTCGGCGGGGGGAAACTTACTCTAGGGGATAATAAAGCGCTCGAAACTTCCATTCTCGAATGTGATATGGCGGCCGACCTATTGCCCGAACTCAAGGAAGACGAGAAATTCGACGCAAACCACCCAGATTACCAAAACATCTACGAATTAAGAGGAGGACTAAGAGAAAGAAAAATAAACCGAGCTATTGGATATGCATGTATGAACTGGTGGACTCATCTGAACAAGTCGTTTGAGGCTCCCCCTCCTAGCCAAGATAATATGGGGATCCTTGTCAAGCGCCAGATTACGGTCATTGAAGAGATAGCGAAACTACTCAAAAAGGGCAAACGTCGTTCGTGGATTACGATAATAGAACAAGACCCAGATGGAGATGTGAAGCTTCTGGCCCAGGCTATCAATATTGCATGGAAGTTTCTGGATGTATGCACCCTACACTTTGTCATGCGTTCGTTTCATAATTTAATGCGACTTACTTTTTTAGAAGAACCGCAATATGCTTTCCGAGCATCGTTGGGTTTTTGGAAAACCTACTCCGCCTGACCAGAATCAACGTGCGATATTTTACTCTCTGGTCTTTTTGACACGGTATTGATCAAGTTCAGGTGGCGTCTTTCAATACATGTTCTCCGCCTTTACCCAAACGTCGTTGCGTTTGAGTCCCTCTGGACAGCCAAACGAGATTAAGCTTGATATGCCCGATCAAGGTTTTATTAGTGTCCAGAAGAGCTTGGACGAAGCCTTGCATTTGGCGGCAGAAGCTTATGCAGAAGTCTCGAACTCGCAATATTTAGAGGACCGCAAGTTGAGTAAAGCACAGTAAGTCCAACGTTCTATGATTGTTTGCTCTTTGAAGACTCTAAATTCCAGCGTGTGTTTAGAATGAAGGCGGCACGTTTAGCGTTCAATTGAAGGTCTCTGGAAGCCTATTTCGGGATATGAGCTTCTGATAAGCTTAGTCACCATGAACTTTAGATGGAGTTGGATACTTCGTATCTGTTATGTAGAGCTTCTTGACGTGACTGTTTTAATTATGATATAACAACCTTCGTTTTTTATAAAACCATCACAAATAAGTAACCATTGTGTAAAGGCATAATCATCGACCTAAGGTCCAAAACTGAGCAGTAGAACGGTAGGTTTTCAGCGCATCAGAGCCTGAAGCCAGTCACTGAACATCAGAGTCGTACACTGAAGCTAATACATAGTATGCAGAGAATATACGAACACGTATACATACCACCGCAAAAACAACTTGAGGTCTACCCAACCTGCAAGTACTGGCAATAGGCCAATATATAATCTAGATACAAGTTAGAGATACTTTATGACCTTGAAAATATGTCGGAGTGTCCGAAAGCTTGGGGTGATGCAGCAAGCATGTGTTTGTGCAAGATTTGCCAGTCATTGGCACTCAAATGTTGGATTCAAGGTCAGATGGAGATATTGGTTTGGCTTTGTTCGACAACATGTGGGGAATGTCTGTACTGTATGCTGGCTCACGACACCTTGATGAATGGTCCCACCTTCTCAGTATGATGTATACTCAACCATGGACAAAGGTTTTGTCCCACACTTTGTTCAACTGGGCTCCAAGCCTGAGTCAAGACACTCACCAATTTAAACTCGGCCCAGGCCCCGGCCCCAGGTCAACTGATGCATTTCACATTGTTCATGGTGGCATGTCCAAGCGTGTTTGTTGTGGATATAAAAACCGATGGGTCTTCTTGACCGATGTCGTCAGATTTTCTTCACTTCAACATTCTTGTCATGTCCGACACTTTTGCACAGTGCCCTCTCTGAGGTATGTTACTGGCCATGGTTAACTTGTATACTTTCACACTATTCATTATCTCCACTCAGATACTTGGATCTGTTGAGCTGGATTAAAAGTTCAAGAACATCACGAAGCTTTTTAGTCATGGTGAATCTCAAGTCCTAGGTTGCCTTTCTTGTGGGTTTATTTCGAAATTCGCTCTCTGTTCTTTGTTCATTTCTCTCACCAATTCCTTATTAAAAGATAAAACTGCACCTCCGATTCTCAGTTCGTGTCTTTTTTCAATCATGTGTATTTTAATATATTCATATCACGCTGTCAGACAACCAGACCCATTTACAAGAACAAGGAAAGGTACGGTGACCCTGGTGCTAACAGTGCTTTGGTCAGGAAGCATCTGAGAAGGGAGGCAGCTGGAGAGTGGGATTATTGGAGAATGAGCGGGTTTGGAACCTACAATACCATCTGTTAATATGCAATAAATACATCAATAAATACGATCTTCGATTAATTTTTTTTACGAGGTTCAGATTGAGCATGACAAAGTGCCATGTATCAGATAAAATTCTGGTTTGTTCTAACTCTCTGCAAAGCATGGTTTGTCAACCTCGCAAGAGCTTCTACAATATTGGGATCATGGAGTGCTTGATGGTCAAGTAGCATTCAGGGTGATGAGTATGAACTGGTATAAGATAGATATTGAAGAGGACCGGACCATTATCTTGCATGTCTCATATAAAACATTGATCTGACATTGATTTAACTATTACTGAGGTATCTTGTTCTAAGGTAACCAAAAGGCTGCGCATTGAGTTGATGCGGAAGTCATTTTCAGACTGACATTGATCCGACATTACATGCAAGGCTGAGTTTCTGGTTATGCAAGACCAAACTCAGGCCAGCATCAAAATGTTGTGGGCACATCCTCCCATTTTTGCGGTGTATGTCAATTTACATATCGTTTTGTCCCCAGATCCAGCTGTACAGTCACGGATCAATCCTGATTACGGATTAGGTGCATCACGGAAGCCTCCTTTTCTAGAACACCGATGATAATAGTGGGCGAAGGACGAGGGTGATTGCTCGTGTGTAATCAGCGTTCAAGGTTGCAGGCATAAGGTATCGAGAAAGACTGAACGTCCGGACGGTAGAGGTAGGAGTATGGGACAAAGCGCTTGAGCAGCGACCGATGTCAACCTAACCAAACTCAAAGTAGACATCATGTCAGTCGGAACTGTGAGCAAAGACGAAAACAGAATTGCGCACCGAAGATGATTCCGGTTTGTATCATATTTCCATCTTCTCGTCGTCTATCGCTTCTTTTGGTTCCTCCATCTTAACATCCTAAGGCTCAGGACGGATACCGGTTTTGCCCGGTCAACCGGCCGGTTATCCGTGGGAAAACCCACCGGTTCCGGATACTAGAAGTATCCGAACCAGCGGATACAGATACATGGCGGGTATGGGTTGGGACTTTCAACAAAAAAAGCAAACCGGTCGGTTACCGGTATCCGCCATTCCAGAACATAAGTCGATACAGTAGCTACATACATCGATATACAAAGTAAAAACTAATTATCATCTCCGTCCGAAGACAGATCCTCAATTGTAATGTTAACTTCTTTTTCTTTCCCTTTCGATTTACCCGGTACCTCCTCCTCAACTCGCCATCGTTTATGACGGGCCTTAAACATCTCAACTGCCTCGTCATTTGCCACCAAGCCCGCATCTATCCATGACGATAATACAGTACCTGCACAAATAGACTCGTCCGATAAAGAATGACGAAAACGGGAGACCATATGGCTTCCAGAAGAGAACGAACGTTCAGCCTCCACAGAAGTAGCTAAAAACTCAACTTTAAGAAAGACGTAGGTCATTAATATTATAAAATACATACCCGAGATCGAGCAGTAGTCGAAGCCCATTTGCGCAAGTTCTGAGCTTGTGTTACGAACCGATTCCCAATAAGAAAGAGGGTCTTCGACATCAGGCAGTGGTGGGTTCTTGATATACCGTTCAAATGCGTCGTCATCACTCTTGGAGGTTTTAAAGAAACGATCTTCATAAATGTTCTATACAAATATTAGGGCGTTAATTAGGAATTGATCATTATTTATGTTAGTCTCACCTTCGGCTTCTGAGATGGATTGGAAGGTGCTGTACTCGTTGAGGGTTTGTAGCTTTCCTGCCAAATTTGGCGCGCGATCTCGATTGCTTGCTTGATCCAGCTTTCTTCCCAACCGTGAGATCGGAAATACTGAATCTTATATTGTGGGTGCATGACTAGAGCAGAATACATCAGTACATTGCACAAACAATATTGTATAATACTCACTCATCGCGACACGGTACACATCGGAATAATCTGTCAAAGAATAATACTTGTCGAGTATGGCAATACCCTTGACCATGGAAGAGCGAACGGCGGGATGCATGCTCGTATCGTCCCGAACATGCACAAGTAGTTCATGGAGTGAATCCATAACCGGTATGACTTGATGGAGAAGGGCGACACCAGACTTAGAAAATTGCTCGGTTCGTCTGAGAAAGACCTAGAACCATTCTTAATCCAATAGTCAAACATGGAGAGGAAAATAACGTACTTCGAGTATCGGCTGAAGCTCCTCCAAGATTCGCCATTCGATCTCGTCAGGAATCAGACGTCGCATGCGAACATTCTTGTTGTTCCACAAGGTTGAGTCGCAGACATCACCAATTGCAGCCTTGATAGCGACCGCACTAGACAGCATATTTGAAGTGGTGTTCCAGCGAGTCGATACAGGCTTGATGAGGGATGCATTGGTCTCAAGCTTCTGGGTCTTCGCAGAAGCTTTGAGTGCGTCTCGGAATTCACCATTGTAGTGAGACTTGCGGGATAACGCTGATATCTATTGCAGATATCATTCAGTAGCAGCCGCAAAAGAGCAAAAAAAAAATACTACACACCTTCGACATTGCAAGTTTCCCGTGTTTGAGATCCGCCCCTAGTACCATGATATCATCTTCATCTTCTTCGATCATCCCGTCTACATTGCAAGAGACTGACTTTACAACGCCACTGTCAAAGTCTTCCCGGTCAGGGTCAACTTCCTCATCTACTTCGTTTTGTTCCTGCTCGTCGTCGGCAAGATCCTGGAGTTTGCCTCCAGCAAACGTCGATAATATTGCCTGAAGTGAAAACTAGACGTTAGAACAAAGCTTCCAAACGTTAAGGAAAAGATACGCACCTTTACCACAAGGTTGAGAATGTGAGCAAAGCATCTCACACGAACCTTTTGACCTTGGAAGTTCTCAACAAGGTCAACGAGATGGTCGATCATGACCGAATTATTCTCAGCATTGTCTGCTGCGATAGCAAGAAGCTTGGAGGTGATGCCGAAATCCTCCAACACATCCCGTACCCGTTCGGCAAGGTATACACCAGTGTGAGCTTTGGTCAGTCTAGACAATAAAATATGAGTAAGAAATCAAAGAGTACGCGGAGTTACGGACCTAACAAAGTCCAAGGTGAATTCATCAACTTTTGGTCCAGCGTAACGTATGACCGATATGCCAAGGATGGAGATTTGGTTAGGTGACGACCACCCATCAAGTGCAAGGTGAAGTTTTCCGATGTGGCCCTAGATAAAAATGAACAAAAGCCCCAACAGTGATCAATTATAACATACCTGTAGAACGGCGGCAACCTTAGTCTTCGAGAGCTTGTAAATGTCCCGAACATCTTGAGAAACTGTTGATGGCGCTGGGATATCGACACGGCTGTACAGCATCGTGAACATTTCAACCAGTTCAGGATCTCGAACAATTTCGAATGGCCGTTTCCGACGAGCACACCACCGAGCAGCGAGGAGGCGGAAACGAGCGGCAGAATAGGTGCTGCCAGCAGCGAATTCAGCGATGTTTCCCTTGTCTACCGGGTCACATCGGGCAATATGTTTGTTGAAATTGCCAGTTGAGTCTTCGTAAGGTGCTCGGTGTAGACTAATGCTTGGATTTCTGAGGGAATATTAGAATTTAGCGCGGTGGCATGACGAAAGACCTACTTGATGCATGTGAATCTGTACATTGATTTGCCATTGAAAACAACGAGAGCCGGCTTGTGGAAGTGTTTGTAGGTCTCAGAGCCTTTGCGGTTGGGGCCGTACCAGATTGCGGTCTGTTTCTCTTTGTTGCGAAGGATTTTATCAGAGGAAATAAAACAGCAACCAAATAAAAAAATGTACCCAATATTTCTGCATCCGACAGTCCCTGGTAACGTTTGTCCCATGCCGCTCTCTTGGCGTTTGCAAAAGTAGGTGTTGCAGTTGGGGTCGAAGGCTCCGGAGTAGGAGAGCGAGAACGAGAATGAGAGCGAGAGCGAGAACGAGCACGAGAATGTTGGCCCGCGCTGTTGGCATCGGTCCTGCGCCGTTTGGGATTGTTGGAACTAGAATTGTTGTTGGATTTTCGTTTTTGACCCATGAGAAGATGAGAGACGATGAAAGAAAGAATGAGAGATATCGCAGTGGCAGCTGAAATTTATAATGTGTTGAAATAACTAAGAACGCGTGACTAAACTGAACAATGGAGATCTAGGTGTGGATACGACAGATACAAAACCTGACCTCCAGCGACAACACGTGGACTGGTCATAAAATGATTAGTAAGGGACTTGATGACATCGAGTCTTGATGGAGAGCGGACAGTCTTGACGCCAGCAGTAGAGTGACACACGAACAGAAAGTCGGTGTGCGATGAGTAGTGAGCAGTGCTTAGCTAGCTCACAAGTGACAGACGCAAAGTCAATGTCACGAACGATGGAGAGTGGACATCAAAAAAAGCGGTGATGTTGAGTAAAGACGGGCAGAGTCTTGATTCCAAATGAGTGGGAAAGTAATGCACAGACGCAAAAGTCAATGTGCAATAAGTAGTGAGCAGCACGTAGCTAGCTCACAGTGACAGACGCAAGGTCAATGTCACCGGGATTATGATGTTGGAGGACATAAGGGAAGCGGTCGGAGTTGAAATGACATCAGGAAGTACGAACAGCGTCGGGGGTAGACGAGTCTCCCATAGAACCATCAAGCCAGGTTTATCTCCGAGTCGAAGGGATCCACTAGGTAAAAAGTAAGAGATGGGACGAGAAAGGAGTGAGGGATGACAGAGTAAATAGATGTATGTGTCTTACTGGAGATTGATTGAACGCCAGATGCCTTAACTCCTGAGGCCTGTATGGATGTCAAGGCAAGCTGCGTGTGTACCACAGCAAACAAATGACCTTCATCAGAAGTTAAGCAAAGACATTCGCAGAAAAAAAAACCCCGCTAACTCACAAGTATCTAAACAAACCCCGACTCTTTCCTTATCCTCCATTAACCTTATGATCTCTATCAAATTATCTGCACCTGACATTTTCTTCAATCAACGACTCAGAACAGCACAACTACAGGTGACCATGATACCAGAAACGACGAGGAAATTAGGAGAGGACGAAGACGGAAGATGGAAAGATGGAAAGATCACATGCCCATCCCATTCATTTAAAAACTGTACAGGTTTCACACGCGTGTTTACTTACCCTCGTTGTTTCCGAGCCTCAATCTCTTTTGACCCCCACCATCCGGGTGATGTTGATTTTGCGTCTGTCACTTGTGAACTAGCTATGCGCTGCTCACTACTTATTGCACATTGACTTTGTGTCTGTGCATCACTTGCACTCGTCTGGCGTCAAAACTTCCCATTTTTCTCAACACTACGCTTTTTTTATGTCTCTTCTCCATCGATGGAAAAGGAGACCTAGCAATTTTCATGGACAATAGATTGAAGTATTTTCTTATGACGCATCACAAGTTTTTCTGATCATAATATAATGCATATAGGCATTTTACTTAGCACAATTGGTACAGATGTAGTAAACGATTTGTACGGATATAGTAATTCGAAACGCAGTCATTCAAGTCACACGTCGCTTTTAAACATCAAAACATAGCACTGAGTGACGCTCTGAAGTTTCGGTTCTCGCAAACTTCCTACAATCACTTTTATCCCAACACTACAATGCAATATAAATCACCCTCAGACTGGATTTCATCACTTTTCCAAGCCGAAGCTTATCTCTTTCCCTAATGCCAGAGAACTATCCTGACACCAATGGCAGTAAGGAGAAATCTCACTCAGATGTGCAAGCAGTTATTTCTAAAGACGACAATCCCCTCGAAAAACGCTCAAAGCCTCTATTCTATTTGTGGCCACTTGCACCCTTGCCATGATGACGAATGTACGTGCTCTTTTTCTGCTAGGACAATGATAATGTTGATTTCATTCCGGACATCGAACAGTATATCCATCTCTATTGCTCTTGCTGTTATGGAAGCCAAACTCAACATTCCTCAAGTTCAACTACAGTGGATCGTTTAAGCTTATACTTTGAGCTCGGTACGTGCCTTCACTTTGTCAGCCAACTTCAAGTTTTTGCCATATTGAACTGTCAAAGGGTCTCGTATTATTCAGATGTCTTTATAGAAGAAAAAGATGTAGATTTTAGGTTCAACTTGGTTGCGGGATGCGCATTTGCCAAAGAATCCCTTACTTGGCACGGTTGTAGGTGGTATTCTGACGCAAGTGACTCCGTGAGTTCTATGGTATCATAAAAAGACTTTCGAATTAACTAAAATTCTGCCAACAGTGCCACTTGAAAAGCTTCTTTTTACCTCAATTGCGTATGTTCGAACGAGACCTTTCTATTACACCATATCTTTAATGTTGAATACAAATTCGTGCTTACGTTCATATTTGTGATTTGTGCTGGATTCTCGCTTGTTGAAGTCCCTTCTGGTGTCGAGAACATGGCGGTTGGTACTTGACTAGATGTTATTCTCCTCTTGTTACTGAAAACATCACATACGGGCGCCATTACCAAATGTGTTACGACCGAATATTCCAACACGCTGACGTCAGTCGTAATGACCGGGGTCGTACCTATTGTTCTCAATGCCTCAACAACACCAAATTGCCCCATGCCACCAGTCATTTCCGCTCTTTCAATTTGCTCTCATCTCATTCAAACAGTATTGCTTCAGGTGAGTCTCTTATCGTCATTGCTCATTCTATTTTAGTTTTTTGAGTCGTTATCTTATTCCAGAAATGCCGAGCCCATTTTTTGATGTTGTTTTTCTGTTCTCGCAACTCCCATTTCACCACGCCAACCTCGTTGATACTCTACTCTTGACCGAGTCAGCCCCAGCCTTTGGTACACACCTTGTTGACAACATCAACTCTCCATCTGAAGTCCTATCCAATTTTTCGGAGCTTCCATTCAACGGGGTTGACCTTCAAACTAGTAAAGAACCCGTCCCTCTAGCTTATTTTGGTTCTCATGTGAGTTCTCGCCTGTGTTCGAACATGTCGAAACACCAAAGCTGATTATACTAGACAATCTCAGATTCTACTCGGTCACGTTGTGCTGTCCATGCAGCCAATCTTCAATTAAAAGTCAATCTCTATCACTATTTCCGAACCATTCGCTTGCCCAATGCCCGACCTTGAAGTTTGGGATGTTGTCGTAGTATTTAGGATTTAGATACTATGTTCATTTGTATATTATTATTACCTTTCAGTTGCTACGATAATATCATTGATTATGACTTCAGTTCCTCAGTTGATACCGGCAGGTATCCACGGATGGACCTGTAGCTGGCATCTGTGGGTACATTCAATACCGGCCGGTCGGATACAGCGGATACCGGTTATCTGATGAAAAAAACCAGGCGGATACCGGTTGCAATTTTAAAATTTTGAAAAACCGGTCATCCGCGGATGTATCCGCCCTGAGCCTTATAACATCCTTTTCACCATCTTCCTCCGCAGGAAAGGCCAGTCCCTCTCTCTTCCCAACCAACTCCTTTATTCTCACCCATATCTCCTTCGCTCCGCTCAGCGCCAAAGACTTGGCCTCCTGAAGCTCATACTGGTCTATGTTCCCATTGAAAGAACGCCAATTCGACCAAACGCAAGTTGCACTAGTAACGTCTGAGAAAAGAAACGCGAAACATCCAGACGCAGAGAAGTTTCCCAATTCCTCTTCCGAAGGATTTGCGATCAATTTCCCATCCCCTTTCATCCCAACAGAGACAGCACACACTACTCCGCGCAACGGAATCGATGATGCGTTCAGGAAAGCCAGCGTAGACGCGTTGACCATCGAGGCCAAGAGCTTATCCCGCCATAAATTACTTCCAACACCAGAATGTCTCCTTTGGGGAGCCAGCACCTGCACGACGACCTGTAACAACGTCCGTGGATGGACACTTCCTACTATCGCGCATTCCAGAATGGAACCGAGGACACCGGCAAAGAACTTTTCTTGAGTACCGGGAACGTTGGATAAAGGCCTCACATAGACTTCGAGAGTGGATTTGGTGGGTTTTTCTTGGGAAAGAAGGGGTGCTATAGGTCCGGACAAGGACACGAGAACGCTAGGAAAGTCGTCTTCCGTCGAGGACGAAGATGAAGATGAGAAGCCGAAGCGATATTACTGTCTAATTCGATAGCAAAGAACAGAAAAAAATCAGGTGACTGTGGTAGAGATATTCCATGATTGGGCATACTTAAACGCTAAGCGCGAGCATTGCTATATCGCTTTTCAACGAAAGGTTAGTTCTCACTAACAAAGGTCGTGTTACAATCAACGCAAATTTGCATCCTAGTAAGTATTCTTGACACTATCAGTAACATGTGTTATCTTTATATATAGCGGGTAACATCTTGACTCGTTCGTCGTAAATCGAAAATGCAATACACCCTCTAGTGCGCTATGAAAACCCTGGTCCAAATTCATCTGAAGAGCTTTCTTCATAGCAGGCCCTAAACCCACAAGTCGAGCGAATTCAATCTCCTCTCAAAAGCTTCTTAATCTCTTCCTGATTCTGTCTTGGCTGGAAGTTCGCCCCGAACGGTAAAGGATGAACATTCGCGGTACTCGTGAAAGCCGTAGTGTCAATAGGTGATTTCGGATTTTCCGAGATACGAAATGCCCAAAGAAGTAACGCCGCGTTGATGAAAACGGATCTTTGAAACGGAAGAGTCAGCCAAAAAGACTTTCTTGGGGCATTTGCCTGGGATCTTAGAAGAGAAAACTTTTCACCTGTTCGCTACATGTACATGATGTCCTACACCAACTCTCCTGCCAAACCCAAAGTTGGATAGTCCTTGATGTCGCCGTTGTTATCGATCCAGCGTGAAGGATCGAAGGTTTCTGTGTTGGGGAACACGTCTGGATCCTTGAAAATTGACCTGCGAAATTGAAGTGAGAAATGATGTATCGATATTGAGCATAAGTATGACTAGTGAAAGGGCCGACTGCGTCGGCAGAGACCTTGCTCGCGGGAATTACAGTATCACGTCCAAAATTCCGCGGTCTTTAACAACTCTTCATATTGTATAATCTTGACGCCTAAAACACTGGCACGATATCATGTAGGAAGTTGATCATCCCGGCGCTGCGATGCCTCCGGTTACAGATCATAAGTAATGTAAGCGTCTCGTAGAGAGATCATTACCTTAGACCCGTTTAAATGGAATGGCTTGCACATTTACCACCTCGTCTTTGCCTAGGGCTCAGATTTACATTGATTGGTTGTGTTTATTTCTCAAGGCAATGGACAGTTTGTACTTATGTACCCAGAAGACTAGACACATGATTATTGACACAGCAGACATTCAGTATTTGCCGGCCGTAACTGCCACCAACCGCCGCTCCGCATGCCGTTGAATTCAGGCATCAAACGGCCTCGTTTCTGCCACGCGCAGCGATGACCTATATCTTTCATCCAAAGTTTGGGGGTTGGGAATTGGATCACCACGATTTCGATAGGAAGGGAGTTTTCTTTGCCGTTTGCAGCCCCTGGGCAGGCGAAAGTCTCCGGCTTTCTCTGAGGCATAGCGAGTAAAGTGGAATCATGAGGTACATTATCGGTATATCGTCCTAACGAAGGCGGCCTATCTGGGCCGTTCAGAGTACAAGAAATGACGAAGCTTGGAAAGTACCTACATCTATATACCCTTATAAGCTTAAAACATGCCATTTTTTCTCGTTTAGAAAGCCGCTTGAGATCGGAAGAGGAGGATTTTTTCTGTCTGTTTGTGAGATGTTCATTCATCGGCGGAGCTTAAAATCTCAAGTTTAAGTTTAATGATCTTGTTCATGGAAACATTGGAAGGATCTTGGAAGATTCCAATATTGATAAAGGGGGATGTTTTGTGGCTCGAGGGAACATCGAGGTTGTAAGACCCCAAAATCAATAGAGGGAATTTCATGTCCGAGGCAACGCATTGTGCTCGCAGATGAGGATCTGTTCCAACATAGAGGTCGCCGTCTGGTGTGGAAATGATCATGAGGTTTGTAACTTTGTCTTTGGCTACATTGATATGTTCTGAGTCCCACTTGACTCGGGTACAATATTCAATGGACAGGCTGGTTCGGAACTTCCTGAAGCTTTTCGAAACATCGGATTACGAAGCATAGTGAGGTATCAGAACTCATATATGCCCCTCTTCAAAGCTTCAACCCTCATATTAATTCCATGACGTCTCGACACGATGGCTCTCAATTATCTATTCATTGATGTGCATAACGGTAAGAGAAGGTCTTGACCAGGCGACTCAAGGTGTGTTGTTACCTTTCGATTACAATATCACGCCCTTTGCTCAATGTTCACTCAACGTATACGTACACCATCTTCGTATGAAGAAGTAGGTCATCACTGCGCGTGGCAGGTACGAGGCCGTAAGATAAGATGCGTGATATTCCGAATGGAACTAACCCGATCAACTAAGCGACAGGGATTGTAAGGACGAGCCCTTCCCTTCGGTCGGCCTCGTGCCCATACTATTGCAATGGGAATTCGTGTGTCGACCTTGCGTGTTGTGCACCTGTCATGACCAATTAACGGCATTACTAAAAGGTGATCATTAGGCGTGGTTACGCATCAATTAAAGGGTTTTAGCTCAATCTCCCCATTGTCAGCTAAAGTTCCAAATGCCGACTGGGACTTACAAGTCCACCGAGTGATCGGGAGCGTCTCCCGGCTTATAGCATCAATACTATAGTTATTATCTAAGTACTGGTGATCTATGCAAAGTTTCCTTAAGTCTATATCGGTTTATATTCATGAAAGACAAGCTCTACTACAACGAGAGGCTCTATGTCATATTCTGGGTCAATATAGTAGACGCATACAGTAACATAGTTAGTGAAAGTCGAGGCCCGAGTGGTTCGGGATCAAGTTAATCCCTGCCATCTGGTTATACTCCCGGATACATTGCATTCTGTGGTCACCCAAACTGTTATTTTTTTGAACCAGCTTGTTACCGCACCTGCCGATAAATATACAATTAATTGAGCTCTCAGTCAAGCAGGAGTCTTGCCCCATAGGTCTATTAGTGTAATATGGTCTTGGTATTATAACAGGATACTCAGAGTAATGCAGAATACTGATCCAATAGCTGGCACGACAGTAGGATTGAAGGAGAACATTGCTCGGTAATTTCCGGAGTATGTTCTCACGTTCTCATGCATCCTTCTCCTCATCACCCTGAGCCGGAAGGTGCACTAGTCAGTTACTATGTGCTTCGGATGGCTCGGGATACAATCTATACACTATATTGTCTTAGATAAATATTTATTGTAAAGTAATATCCAGTGATTGACCCCCTATAAATCAATAGATTGCAAAATGGGTAAATAGGATGAAGACTCGATGTTCGTACTTGACTAGTACTACTTTTAGAGACTCTAAAAATCAGTAAAAATATTGAAAAAACCCCCATAGTCATACTAATTAATTTCTCCGAGTCTCAATGATCTCTTCTTTAAGCTCAACATAGAGGGTACTTGGAGAGTGTTCTAATGTGTTACGAACTGATAAAACAAGGCCTTAAATCTCGCACAGTATATCTTCCAAAATACTCAACCGAAAATTTGATAAAAAAAAGAGAATACTTTATACATTAAAAACTATCATATAGACCATGTACTGAGTCTGCAGAGGGCTGGGGTATAAGCTAGTAGAAAGTGTTACGAACATGAAAACTTCTAACAAAGACGCGTGCAACTTCCGTATATGGATCTACACATCTTTTCCTCTTTCTTGCACCATCTATTCTCGACACCATACAGATACATACTAAATGTCATAGGTATATGTCCTCAAGTATTCTCAATCATTTCCATGCCCATCTTAACAAATGAAGTCAAGTAATAGCCAAGATTTCGCAAAAAATTCAGTGCAAGTAAAGGCTATGATAGTATACAATTCAACCTCGAGCTTTTTCTGTCCCTCGATTGTCTGTTGTTCCAATTTGCAACATCTTACTTTCAGAATAAGATAGCACTAAACATCAAATAAGGACTCCGAGTCATTGGTTCAAAGAGCGAGAACAGTTTAATGGAGTACATCAGTACTCAGGTCACATCTTGGACTCAAAGCCATCGGGTGCCTTCAGACAGAGCCACAGGAAAATGAAGCAGTCAGAAAACATTAGGATGAAGGAAGTAGTGCATGTGAAGAATGACAGAGGCTTTCATATCTTTGATACAAGTATACAGTCATTTGTCTTTGTTTCATGAAGAAAACAGTATTTAATTTGTACTACGTAGTTTCTTTATTTATGTATACATTATCTATGTTTACAGATGCGTTACTACTTATAGAGGACTGGGTTAGAAACATTGACAACATAGTCGGGAGACGGAACAACTACTTAACTTAGGCCCTGCTCGGGAGGAGGAGGAGTCTATTAAAACCCGAGTCGGCCCACTCAGGGAAGTTTGGCCGGATCAATTGCATTCCAAAAGCCTGGAAGTTGAAACAACTCAAAATCGCGACTCATCTCCCACCAAAATTGACTCATGAGTGGGCCTACTTGGGCTCCTGAGCAGGGCCTAAGTTAGTAATTGCAATGAAGAGCCAGTCGGAAATCACTGGAGGTTGGTGGGAGAACAGGCGGTCCCAGACAACTCCATCATACCGTCACGGTGGTTGGGAAAAGGTCGGAACGTGGTCCCGGACAACATTGAGAGCTTCAAGTCCGCAGGGACCTGCAGGGACTTTAGCTGGCCATGAGGGAAACAACCTAAAACCCTTTAATAGAAGCGGAAGCACACCCAATGATCCGCTTCTACTAATGCCGTTATTTGGTCATGTCAGGTGGTGTTGTGCGTGTCTTTCAGAATTTGCAAGAAGACGTAGAGATGACATCATTGGTCCGGAAAACTCACCTCTTGGCCGTTGTGACTGCGAACAGGTCCAAAATTTCACAAAGTTCTGGTGGTGCGTGACGCATAACAAGCGAATTGAACAGAATGGTACAGTATATTGTTCAGGAGTCAGCGGCGCAGCTTTTAGATATTCAGTATTATTATCCATGGTCCATGAAAACTTCATTGAAGCTTCTTTGACAGCCCGCAGTTATGTGAACTTTCGAGCCTGATGCTTTACGTGTCATGGAAACAAGGTGCGCACTATACAAGGCAAATTCTTTCTCAATTCAATCATCCAGCACATTGGCACCTAATGACTCGAGTCACAATGATATATAGACACCTGCATCACCAGCACAAGGTCTTGTACCATGGCCTCACAATCGCCACTGCCTTCATCTATGCCCCAGGAACTACTCACTCCCGCGAAGTCCAGTAGGACAAATCCTTTGCAAGATAGTCGCCGAATGTCGAGAAGGCTAATCGATTCTATGAAAAGAGTGTTCTCAAAGCAGAATACAGTCCCTGTTATAGAGGAACTTTGGGGTGTTTTCCGCAACGCGTCGGCACTTATTCCCGTTCCAGGCATTCAAGCTGTAGTTGGGATGATCGACGAAATCAAAACTCAAGTGGAGGCAAGCAGCGTTCCATGGTTTTTGAGTCACCGCTGACATTGATCACAGATGGATATGGAGAATTCCGCTGATATCAGGGATCTCAAATCGAAACTGGAACAATTTAAGCAACTCGTAGAAGCTAAAGGGTACCAAAACGAGACCGGAGCTGAATTACTAATAGAAATGGATGAATATGGCCCAAACCAGTTAGTGATGTTCTTTCTTGTTGATCAGCGTTCCCATTTGGTCTCCAGTGAAGCCATTTCCGTATACTTCAAGAAATTCCTGAAAACCTTGGATATCAATGTCCAAGAATTAGATGATAAGCTCAAACGACGGGCAAAGATCATGGCAATCATCGATTCTAAGAGCTATGCCAAGAAGATTGAAGAGATTGTTACCCATATGAATGATATGTTCACGTATATTCAGGTAAGCAATTTGCGTCAAATTTGGCTTCAGACCATTAAACCAAGAATCTTCTTTTCCAGATGCAAGCAGTACTTAGAGCGGATGTGGAACGCGAGGTAATTGATGGGACTCTTGATATTTTGAGAGAATCTAATCAATCGTATTTCAATTAAAGAACACGATTAAGAGAAGTAAGTGTCTTAAAAATACTGATGCTGCAGGTATAGCAAAACTGAACTCGCATAGGACTGATTGACGCAATTCCACATGTCCAGGTGGCTTCGGACGACAAAGTAGTAAGGGCACCTCCATACGAAGGAACATATGTCAGCATCATCCAGTGCATCGTTGACTGGAGGGATAACGCAGCAGCCCCGGCAATTTTTTGGCTCTATGGACCACTCTCTTCTGGAAAAACCACTGTCCTTGTCGGAGCATTTCAGAAGCTCTCTCAAGACCTCATAGCCGAATTTCGTTGCACACGAGTAATACCAAGTTATAACGATGTGCACATGATTATTCCGACCCTCGCCTGGAAGTTACAAGACGTCAACGCCCCATATCGTAGACAATTGGCCTCACGCCTCGACAGGCTGCCCGAAGACGAACGAACTACAGACGCGATACAAAAATGGGGCTTAAAACAACAACTAAAGGAGCTGTTCATTGAACCCTTTGCCAGCATTCCGCAAGGGCAGCGGGGATCGCGAAAGGTCATTCTGGCGATTGATTCGTTAGAAGAATGTCTTCATGGTGCGCACAGCGCTGTGGGGGAAACTAACTCGGTGAAACTGTTGGAGGCAATTACCGAAATGAACGATTCCTCTCAGAGAATAAAGTTCATCATCATTAGTCGTGACATTAACGGTAGGCACGTTGACCACGGGCACATAAAGAAGTTCCTGGATGATCCCAAAGTTGCTGACAGCTATCATATGGCGGAATACCGGTCCTCCGAAGAGGGGTATACCGAGATGTCGGGGTTTTATGAGAAGGAGCTGGGTCCACTGGTGAAATTGTCAAGGGGGGATCTTCGGGAACTCGCTTCGAATTTTCAAGGGCGCTTTGTTTTAGCCAAGGCAGTTTGCGACGCGATCCAGGGGTCTTTGGACCCCGGTAAAAAACTTCGAGACGTCATCGACAACAAAGAATATAAAGAAATCACAGGGTACTACCAAGATGTATTGAACCAGGCAACTATGCCACGGGATCCGAAGCAAAATTAAATCGCGCAAACTTGCCGTTATTTTTAGTTGCCGCGCACTCTTATGTCATTTTTTTATATCCGCAACGCACTTTCACCGTGACATGTGACATGTCGAAAACCGCAACTCCAGCTCATCCGCAAACTTGTTTAGGTAGCGAACTTTTTTGGCTCATGGCATATGTTAGTACATGGCATATGTCCAAATCGGCACCGTATATGCTAGACATATGCCATTTCCTCACATAGCAACATTTTCCACACCTCCGGCATACTTATCTCTACACAGGCTTGTGAGTAATATTAGTGTCTGTTTTGCTTAGCGACATACTATGAGATCTTCATATGATGCAGTAGAGGGTGTTTTGGTTTACCTCACAATTATTATGATTATAATAGCCATATGCATGTAAGAAATTGAAGAAAAAACAGATTTGGCACTATCATAATGATGTCATTAAATCATTACTTAACAATAGTTTTGTGGGCATGAAATAATGGTTGACAATTATATTTAAATGGACTGTCTCTAGGTCAGTGTGCAAAGTACAGAGGAACTTTCTTTATCCTTTTTTAACTGTACTCACAAGCTCAGACACCTTGGTAGTCTGTAAGACAAGGGTATACAAGATACATAGCTACACAAGAGGGGTCCTTTACTTAATTAGATATCACTTATGTGCATGAGTGGGTGCAAAGGTGAGATTACATTAATCTTTTCATTGTACTTTTAGTGAAATGGGCTTGAATGGATTAATGGCCCATGTCCATACATTAATCCGCTTTTTTACAGGACTAGTTTAGTGTTTTAGCTGTATCACATGTCGTCATTTTACTACCAGAGTTCAATCTAGCTCTAATAAGTTTTACACCATAAAATAAATTAGTATCTTCACAAGTCCTCAAGTCAAGAGATTGAATCAATCTTTAACATTTATAACATTAAAATAATCCATTCAAGCCCATTTCATTAAAATGCAATGAAAGGATCAATGCAACCCCCAGCAGTTTTTTCTCCTGCACTTCACACTCATGCATAAGTGACACCTGATAAAGTAAAGGACCCCTTCTTTTGTAGTAGCTATGTATTCTTTTCTTACAAGTTACAGACTACCAAGTTGTCTGACGCCTTATGGGTACATAGTTAAAAAAAGAAAAAAGAAAGTTCTTCTATACTTTGCACATTGACTCCCAAAGACACAGTCCTAAATATAATTGTCAACCATTATTTCATGCCCATAAAACTGTTAAATAATGAATTGATGACAATCATTATGATAGTGCCAAATCTGTTTTTTCTTCAATTTCTTACATGCATACTTATGGCTATTATAATCATAATAATTGTGAAGTAAACCAAAACACCCTCCACTGCATCATATGAAGGTCTCATAGTATGTCACTAAGCAAAACAGACACTAATATCACTCACAAGCCTGTGTAGACATAAACCAGAGGTATAGGAAAAATGTTGCTATGTAAGGGCAATGGCATATGTCTAGCATATACAGTCCCGATTTGGACATATGCCATGTACTAACATACCCATGAGCCAAAAAAGTTTGCTACCTGAATAAGTTTGCGAATGAGCTAGAGTTGCGATTTTTGACATGTCACGTCACGCTTAAAGTGCGTTGCGGAGGTCAAAAAATGACATAAGAGTGCGCGGCAATGAAAAATAACGGCAAGTTTCCGCGATTTAATTTTGCTTCGGATCCCGTGGCATACCCTCCTCCTTGTCGGAGTCGTTGCGGATACACTGTGATCACACCTCGGAAAGAGATTGTCGTGCAAGACCGAGAGTCTCTCAGGAAAAGGCTTGCTGTTTCGGCCCCAGGTCTGAATCATCATGATGTCACAGTGGCAGATGTCAATGATGGATGAGAATCAACTTCAGGTCGCCTATTCTACTGACTAGTCATAATTAGCACATCATGCACAATCTCTTCAACCATTCCCGTCTCATTTGGCATGGTTCTTTGATATCTAAGACGCATCGTACTCAGAATGGACAATACATCAGGAAAAAAGCAGGGACGTTACTACGAACTAAAATTGAATGCTCCACGATGCTATAGAGCACTTCATATCATCATAGAGATGAAATAGGAACGTGGAGCAAAAAGTAGCATCCGCCGAATATTTTTTCCTGATACAGACGCCATGCCACTCAAATGGGTCAATGTCATCGAGTCGATGTCACTGAACCCAAAATATCCCCGATGAGGCCCATTTTTCACTTCTTTTTTTTTCTAATCGGTCCCTGCTTTTCTCTTACTCCCTACATACAGTGGCTGCAAAAAACGATGTCCCCTCCCAATTCAAAGACTCAATTGGGAGGGGACATCATTTTTTGCGGCCACTGGAGTCAAGTTTCTTTTTTGTCAATTTTCCGCGAGCTGTTAATGTAACCTAATTACCTTTGCTTCTTCCCTCTGGAACACTAGTTTTGCTTATCTACTTCTTGACTTCTTTCATTTGCAACGTTGGATGTGTCAAATCGTCTGTATCAGGAGAAATATTCGGCGGATGCTATGAAGTGCTCTATAGCATCGTGGAGCATTCAATTTTAGTTCGTAGTAACGTCCCTGCTTTTTTCCTGATGTGTTGTCCATTCTGAGTACGATGCGTCTTAGATATCAAAGAACCATACCAAGTGAGACGGGAATGGTTGAAGAGACTGTGCATGATGTGCCAATTGTGACTAGCCAGTAGAATAGGCGACCTGAATTTGATTCTCATCCATCATTGACATCTGCCACTGTGGAGTCATGTTGATTCAGACCGAGGCCGAACTAGCAAGCCTGTGCCTGAGACGAGACTCTCGTTTTTGCACGACAATCTCTTTTCGGGGTGTGATCACCGTGACTCAGACAGAGGGTCAAAAAGTTATGACTTTTTACTATGAATGTTCAATGACCTGCAACTGGACCAGTACAGAATAGCGCGAGTTGAATGATAACAAATGCCAAGAATACGAAATCTCCTCGGGACATTAAAATACTAACTTCTATCAGATGTGATGGTAAAAACAGGTTTTAGGTTCAGAAAACAGTGGAGTGGTGGCACAACATTAGTTTGAGTGCCAAAGAAAAAATCGGATCTCTCCGATTCCTTGTGGGAGGAATAAGTAGAGCTGTATCGATCGACTGTGACCAACACAACCCCACTTGCACTGACCTGAAGCTTTACCCAAACACTGGAACAAACGCTGGATGTCACCACAAACACCAAAGTCCGGTCCCCTTTCAGACTCGGATGTTTCAATCGTCGTAGAATGGGTTCTTCAGACGGCTGTTGAATTCTTGCTTTACGGTGCTAATATTGTGATCTCTTTCACTGTCATATATCTCTTGACGTGAGTCCTCAGAAAATAGCAACGAGTGTAAGTGATTGACTTGCTATAGAACCACAAGCACCCGTATGAAGAGGGGCCAAATAGGATTATTATCCTTGGCAATATTCATGCTCTCGGTGTCTACCTTATGTGTGTCTCTGACCACAGCGTTCATCTTGCTTGACATTCCACTCGAAGCTATTGATCCTCCGGATACCATCTCGTTGATAAAAAGTGTAGATATCGCTCACATATACGTGAATAGGCTAAATGTGAGTTTGGAATAGTATTAATCTGCTATGAAGATCTAACTACTTCGTAGTTCCTCACTTGCGATGGAATCGTAGTGTGGAGGGCATGGATACTGTACCCTCGTAGTTTGGTTGCCAAGACTGTGCTAATGATGTGTATAATTGGATCACTAGGTGAGCATCCTGACATAGCCGTGTATTTTTGGGACACGCGAAACAAATGAGATTTGCGCCTCTCTAGCGGGCACTTTCGTGAACGCTGGGTTCGAGACTGAACAAATTCTTCGAGACATCGACGACCTTGGAGGACCATTGGAGCTATTGGAGCAGACACTCCCACTTCTGATCACGAATTTGGTTTCTACTTTGATGATTGCCTACAAGGCTTGGTGAGCAGTATCCAATCAACGAAGGCAGTTCTTTGTTCAGGAGTAAAATCCAGGTATTATCAAATGGATATCAGAAAAAATCTGATCTCTACAAACAGTTCTGTGATGAGAATTCAAAAGATCATTTGGTTTCTGGTAGAATCAGGTTTTTTTTACTGTACCATTTGGGTAAGAACTTTTGAGATAGGCTTTGACATGGACTAATACGTCAACGGATTATACTGTTATAGATCGGCTACACTGTCGTCTCTTTATTAGCCGACGGACACGACTCGCAATCTATCCAAGTTTATGCTACTGCAATGCCGATACTTTCTGTAAGTTGCCTTTGTTTATTATGTTTTTCGAAAATGTTTTACCCGTCAATACAGGCTACGTATCCTCTTCTCGTCGTACTGGTTGTTGCACACGAGAGATCTAGAGAGGCCACCACTGACAGTATGTCGTTGACACAGTCGATTAAATTCGCCTCGAGAAATGGCACGGAACGAGAAATCTGAACTCTCAGTTGTGCAGTTAGTAGGATACCTGTACACAAATTGACTTCAACTACGAATGGCCAGCGGTCTTTTTAAGAGAAAGCCAGCTCACCTGTCAAAATCGACTAGCACAAGCTCAATGCAGTCTTCGAGTTTTTTCTCATTGTAATTTTTTTAGTCACAAATCATTAATCATTGATAAATTTCCGCGCTCCGTGGCGTGGGCCCCCAGTCGTATCCTCAATGGGTCCTAGTGCTGGGTCTACCTACCTACCTATCAGAACTAGGCAACTAATGCGACAGTTCTATAGCAGCAGTAAGGCTCAACAGATGAGCAGCAGTGGTGAGAGATGAGACAAGCAACAGATGCGAGGATAAGATTCTCTACAGTACTGGGTACAACACAGAGAGTACTTATACTACTGAGTCCAATATAATACGAGATAGGAAACATACAGCAATGACGAGGCAGTGATATCAGTATGACTACATAGTGGTGTAGATAGCTGTGGCAACTGTGGCTACGTGTATACAGCACAGTGATAAATATAGAGGTGTAGTAGAACAGCACAAGTGAGTCAATATGGCAAGTGGAGACGGTGACGATTAATGCAAGAGTCCTGTGTAAGTAGTGATAGGTAAATATATCCAATACTCCCCCTCAAACCTTGGCGAGTCCAAGTGACGAAGCAAAGTGTTTGGCTTTAACAGAGGGTAGAGCCTTCGTGAAAATATCAGCGGTCATGTCCTCGGTAGGACAGTAGGTGAGCGAGATTTTACTCTCCTCGATGGCGTAGCGAATAAAATGATAGCGTATGTCGATGTGCTTGGTGCGTGCATGAAAACGGTCGTCTTTAGCGAGTGCGATGGCGGATTGATTGTCGGAATAAACTATTACGGGATCAGCCATTTTACCAAATATTTCGGATAAGAAGTTTCGAATCCAAATAGCTTCCTTTGCGGCATGAGTAAGTGCGATATACTCAGCTTCTGTGGTCGATAAGGAAATTGTCTCCTGGCGTTTCGATGACCATGAAATAGCTCCTCCGTTCAACATAAAAACATATCCTGAGATAGCATGTCGGTCTTCGTTAGACATTCCATCAGCGTCGGAGTAACCAATAAGTTCCACATTCTCATTTCCAAAAGTTAACCATAGATCCCTTGTTCCCTTCAGATAGGCATAGACACGCTTGAGAGCGTTCCAATGAGTAAGTCCTGGGTTCTGGGAGAATCGTGCGAGTTGAGAAACAGCGAAAGTAATGTCGGGACGAGTAGCAATGGATAGGTACTGTAAAGCTCCGAGAGCTTCGCGATAGGGCTTGTTCCGCATTATAGCCATTTCTTCAGTCGTGGTAGGACATTGCGATTTCGAGAGTTTAACGTGAGGGTCGATAGGGATAGAGAGTGGTTTGGTGTCCGTAAAACCATAACGAGATAAGATCGAGTCGATGTAGGAAAGTTGTGACATAAACAAAGTTTTGGCGGCAGGGTTTCGACGAATTTCGATTCCTAACATCCAGTGTAGTTCTCCTGAATCTACAACTTCAACAATATCCTTGATCTTCTTCTTCAACTTCTCCATGTCTCCAATGTTCTTCGTGAGTAGAGTCATGTCGTCGACGTGAATAAAGATAATGACGAGAGGTTCCTTCCGATAGAATACAGCGTGGTCGAATTCAGATCTGGTGAGTCCGACTTGTTTCATGATTTCGCAAAATCTAAGGTACCAACGTCTGCCAGCTTGCTTTAAACCATAAAGCGCGAGTTTAAGCTGTAAAACCTGACCTGATTTGACTCCTTTAACTTCGACTCCAGTAGGTGGTTTCATGTAGATCGTTTCGTTAGAGTCGAGTTTACCATACAGGTAGGCGGACTTGACGTCCATTTGGTGAATGATCATGTCGTGCTGGGACGCGATACTGAGGATAGATCGAATAGAAGGAAGTTTGGCAACGGATGCGAATGTTTCGTCTGGAAAGTAGTCGACTTCGGGAATTTGATTATAACCTCGGATAACTAGACGTGCGCGATAACCTGTGATTTTACCATGTTCGTCTTTCTTGGTCCTGTAGACCCATTTGCACGTGAGGATGTTGGCGTCGTCTGGTGGATCAACTGGGAAATAAGTTCCTCGAGCTTCCAATCTGTAAATTTCTTCTTTCATGGCTTCTTCCCACTTCGGCCAATCTGGACTTCGTTTTGCTTCGGCAACAGAGAGTGGGTCGAAGGCTTCAATTTCGGATGTGACGGCAACGAGACTAGCAGTTAGGTACTTGGCTACTTTTGCCTGAGCTTTCCCTTCCATAATATCGGCGATTTTCCTACTAGGTTTTCGGGATCGTTTGCCAGTAATGACTTCGGCATCAATAGGCTCGGTAATTTCTTCGGGAACGGGAATAAGCGGCGGATCCGACTCGGTGATAGACTTGTCGAGATCTAAATCGAGATTTTCCTCCCCCTCAACGGGTTGGATCGGCTGGTTAGAGTACGTGATGTTCCTCTCCACTGTAATAGACTTCCTGTCTGGCCAATAGATCCGATATCCATTTGAGTCAGGGTCCTTCCCAATCCATCGCCCTTGGATAGCTTGTTCACTGAGCTTGTCAGGTGAAACAGTCCGTTTGACGTAGACAATTTGTCCAAAAGGGTGTAGATCCGATACATCGGGGGCGACGTTAAAACGTTTCTGGTAAGGCGTCATCATGCCAATAGCCTTGTGGGGTGTCCTATTCCAAATATAAACAGCGTATTCCATAGCTGCTCCCCATAGCCATTTGGGTAAACCGGAAGAAATAAGCATAGCTCGAACTGCGTTGAGCAAGGTACGGTGGGAACGTTCTGCAACTCCATTGTGCTCCGGGGTGTCGTGGACAGTAAGCTTTCGTTCGGTCCCTTTACGCTCCAAAAATTGAGTAAAGTCGTCACTGAGGAATTCTCCCCCTCGATCTGAGTGTAAAACTTTTACGAGAATACCATATTGGGTTTCGATATTCGTTTGGAAAATGACGTATTTCGGAAAAGATTCGTCCTTGGTGTGCATGAGGGGTTCTTCGATCCAATAGGTGGCATCATCGAGTAACGTGAGAGCGTAGGAGCAATGATTGATGGTACGAGTAGATGCAGGTCCCCATACATCGGTATGGATGAGATCACCAAATTTCTCGGCACGTGGGGATTGTCGTACTTTAAGGATGGGATGACGTGCGGCCTTGGCGCGCATGCAGACGGTACATTCCTGTTCTTCCATATGGTCTGGATCCAAAGTAATACCTCGGATCGATTTCTTCTTGAAAGCGTGAAGCAAATATCCGTAGTTAACATGCCCTAAGCGACAATGTGCCTCATAAAGCGACACTGGCTTTTCCTGAGTGGCATAAGCATGTTCCGATGACAAAATCTGATATAGACCATTGACCTTGGGAATAGAAGCGATAGTCCTTCCTTTTCCATCTAATATCTCCATAATCCCGTGTTGGATGTGGATTTCATATCCAGCATCATCGAGTTTCCCAATAGAAACTAGCGTGTTCGACATGGTGGGGCAGAACAAAGCATCACGTAAAGTGAGCATACGGGTATGATCTTCGCGATCAATAGGGACTTCGATCTGGAGAGTACCTTTGCCTGACGAGACAAAAGTTTCGGAGTTTGCGGCCTGAATAGTACGTGGGACGATAGAGTGGAAATTTTCCAACTCTTCACGGAGTGGTGTCATGTGGGAGGTACAACCTGAATCAAATAAAATAGACGTGTTACCGCTGGTTGCACTAAGTGCGGATTCTGCGAGATCCGAACAGTCGATTTCCGGGATGTCCGAAAAATCTTCATCGATGACGATAGCTGACCATCCAGCTTCGTCAGATTCCTCCTCGATATATGCATTAGATTCCTCCTTCTTCTCTTTTCCTTTCGAAGAGTCCTTCTTCTTTCCATTTCCATTCCCTTTCTGTTCGTTGGCAGAGTTCGCCTGAGAGGATTTCCGTGGCGATGGGCAGGATTTACTGATGTGACCTTTCCCTCCGCAATTGTAACATTCAAATCCTTTCTGTCCTCGATCCCCTCCTTTTCCTTTGTTGCCTCCACGTCCTCTTCCTCTCCATCCACCTCTCCCTCTCCCTCAACCACGTCCACCTCGATTGTTCGAGTTGTTGGAGTTCTCCGCATAGTTAGCAGTTTCCTGTTTCTGTTTCTTCTGAGCGGATTGTCCTTGGGCTTCGGCACGAATGCCAGCGATGAGTTCATCGGAGGTAAGTAACTTGCCCGGTTTGGCAGTGGTCAAAGACGTAATGATCGGTCGGAGAGATTCAGGAAGAGATGAAATAATGGAGTTCTTAAATTGGCTGTCGGTTACAGCGTTACCGCGATTTTCGAGTTCATCTCGGATAGAGATTAAATAGTCGATGTGTCAATCAACTTTCGTAATATCGGTGCAGTTAACGGAATAGAGGCGTTTCTCGAGTGAGGCTTCGGTGAGTGGGTTGGATTTATCGTAGTCATTTTTCAGACCAGTCCAAAGAGCAGAGGATGATTTCGTTTTTCGATATCTGCGGAAAATGGAATCGGGTAGCCTGCCAATCATGGCGTTCAAGAGGTCTGCGTCCTCCTGTTTCTTGCTATCAGCGGGTTCAGCATCCAAATAATCTGAATACCCTATAGATGCGGCGGCACGCTCCACACGAGTTGCCCATGTTCCCCAATTAGAGCCATCGGCCTTGAGTTCGGTGACTTTATCGAATGCTTTGGTGGCTTTAGACATGGTTTCGTCGTCTGAATCCAGGTCGTCAGTAGCTGGTGGTGGCGAAGGTGGTGGGCTAGGTTCTGGAGTGGGCTTTCTAGATGAGTTTCTAGAAGGATGAGTGGACGGCTGCGCTGGTGGTGGTGTTGGTTCTTTCGGTGGGTTGACAACGGATGTCGATGGATCTCCCTGAGATGAGGATCCGGCAGGCGGGTCAGCAGGTGGCTGAGCTGGTTGTTCTGGAGGTTCGGGTGGCTGACTACCTGAAGCGGATAGTCCAGCTGGAGGAAATGTGAGTCACTGTGGTACGGGTTGTGCTATACGTTGTAAGTGTCCCTGGATATAGTCTTCTTGAGATCTATTAACTGAAATGGCCCAACGACGGTCGGATTCGGCGATAACAGGGGTGTACGGGTTGTATCTGTTAGGACAAGGTTGGAGTTCGCAAGGATCCCAGCCTTTTTCGTTAAAATGTCTGTCAAAGATTACAACTCCCTCATAAGTGTCTGGTTCGAGATCAAAGATGTGCGCAAGAGTTGCACAAACAAAATCCGGTCGGGGTGGTTGATAACGAGCTGTCGATGGGGGTGGTGTGTTGAGCTGTCTGGGACTACCAGTACGAGATGGGATACGAGAAGTAGAGCGACTACGAGCGGGGATTCCTGATATTGGGGAACCGTGTCTGGAACGATAACGATCAGAGCAATCTGTCATAAACTGATGTGCAAAAATACGATGGTGGATAAGGTTAGAGCTCGGGGCCCATAACCTATCAGAACTAGGCAACTAATGCGACAGTTCTATAGCAGCAGTAAGGCTCAACAGATGAGCAGCAGTGGTGAGAGATGAGACAAGCAACAGATGCGAGGATAAGATTCTCTACAGTACTGGGTACAACACAGAGAGTACTTATACTACTGAGTCCAATATAATACGAGATAGGAAACATACAGCAATGACGAGGCAGTGATATCAGTATGACTACATAGTGGTGTAGATAGCTGTGGCAACTGTGGCTACGTGTATACAGCACAGTGATAAATATAGAGGTGTAGTAGAACAGCACAAGTGAGTCAATATGGCAAGTGGAGACGGTGACGATTAATGCAAGAGTCCTGTGTAAGTAGTGATAGGTAAATATATCCAATACTACCTACCTACCTACCGTGGCCATTAAGATTCTCATTTTGTTCTTTTTCATGGAAGGTCATATAACGGCGGAGTCTGGATCACTGACGAAGCTGTGGGATTCAAACGTAATTGATCATATCAGGCCTGTATCTGCTTTAGACATGGATGAAGATAGCAAAGACGAAAACAGAATTACGCAACAAAGGTACCGGCGATTACAGTTTGTATCATATTTCCATCTTCTCGTCGTCTATCGCCTCTTTTGGTTCCTCCATCTTAACATCCTTTTCACCATCTTCCTCCGCAGGAAAGTCCAGTCCCTCTCTCTTCCCAACCAACTCCTTTATTCTCACCCATATCTCCTTCGTTCCACTCAGTGCCAAAGACTTGGCCTCCTGAAGCTCATACCCGTCTATGTTCCCATTGAAAGAACGCCAATTCGACCAAACGCAAGTCGCACTAGTGACGTCTGAGAGAAGAAACGCAAAGCATCCAGACGCAGAAAAGTTTCCCGGTTCCTCTTCCGAAGGATTTGTGATCAACTTCCCATCCCCATCCATCCCAACAGAGACAGCACACACTACTCCACGCAACGGAATCGATGACGCGTTCAGGAAAGCCAGCGTAGACGCGTTGACCATCGAGGCCAAGAGTTTATCCCGCCATAGGTTACTTCCAACACCAGAATGTCTCCTTTGAGGAGCCAACACCTGCACGACAACCTGCAACAATGTCCGTGGATGGACACTTCCTACTATTGCGCATTCGAGAATGGGACCGAGGACACCGGCAAAGAACTTTTCTTGAGTACCGGGAACGTTGGATAAAGGTCTCACGTAGACTTCGAGAGTGGATTTGTTGGGTTTTTCTTGGGAAAGAAGGGGAGCTATAGGTCCGGTCAAGGACACGAGAACGCTAGGGAAGTCTTCTGTCGAGGACGAAGATGAAGATGAGAAGCCGAAGCGAGCAGAGGCATCGACGCGAGAGAGGTTATCGAAAGAGAGTGTGGCAATTTCTGTTGCCGTCGACATTGAGTTATGGGGGGAGAGGACCTGAGCGGATTCGCATTTGGACGTCGGTTCCGAGCAAAAGGACAAAAAAATCAGGTGACTGTGGTAGAGATATTCCATGATTGGGCATCCCCGACTCCGAACGAAGAGAGGAGGAGGGACTGTCGAACTCGAATGCAATGCCGCACTCATCCGGTGTTCTTTAGGAAAAATCAATTATCAGACCCACGCTACAGCCGAAACCCAAATTTAGAAGTTCATATGACCTTGATTTCATTGTAATAAGGAAACGGGGCCGTCTCATCCGGGACATTTTGGGAAAGTCTTCTACGCCACTCAAATCCCCCGTTCATCCGGTGTTTTCTGGGTAGGCACTGAAATTAGATGAGTTGTTCTCGTGTCTTCCTCTGGTGTATTCAGTCAGTTTTTCCTGGGTAAGTTTGTCCCATACTCAAATCAGATGAGCTGTTCTCATGTCTTCAGCTGCAGTCGATCCGTAGTTGAGCACTCCGCAATGATGTTGTTTTCAGTCTGAGTTTGAACGAGGTTGAGAGCAACCATCACGGACGCACATCGCAAACTTCACTGCACTGCACTTGATTTTATACCTTCACTGGCCACCATCTTGATACTGTCTACACACTGGTTACCATTTTGATAGTTTTTGTTGGGCTACGAACCAATGTAAACCATATCAATGCACCCCATTCTCGAGTGTATCTCTTCCACACCTTTTTTTTTCTTACATTTACCGGTTCAACAGATAATCAACATCCTTATAACTTTCCCATGCGGATTTGATATGTATGTTCAAAGTGAGCTCACACAAAAGTATGCTTTCGTTCTTGGCAAATTTTTGCTGTGTGGCTTTATGGACAATTGAGAATCCAGTGAACATGTAGTCACTACATATTCATATAGTAGTACTATATCATTCTACAATTTTGTCCATGCATTCTTCCTTTGGTATATCTTTCAGTCAAGATTTCATACAAGTACTTTATTGTTTCTATTCTAAGCATGAATGCTCAAATAGAAATGAGCCGTTCCCTTTCAATACTTCTCGTCAACAGATAGAATGCGCTTTTGAAAGCGGGTTAATGAACTTGAACACATGCAGAGAAATATTTTTGTGTCAACTCGTAAAAACCGAGGAGAGGTATTTGAAATCAAACAACCTAATTTTCGAGGGCAGTCCAGTCAAAATTATTTTCATGATTCTTTTTTGCTCGGGTGCGTACATTGTGTTCTCTCTCAGATAATGATTTATATCAAGTATTGTTCATGAGTAATCCTGCCATATCAACAATCATTTTTTCATACATGGACACGACGTATTATTTGGGAAATTTTACGAGCAACATTTGGTGCTATTGTTGATATTATTAGTGTGCGAGTAAAATATCAGGTATAACCCAGTGCAGCGAGTACTATTGACTTTTATTTGGAGTCGGGGATACGTAAACGCTAAGCGCAAGCGCTTTTCAACGAAAGGTTGATACTAATTAGTTCTCACTAACGAAGGTCGTGTTACAATCAGCGCAAACTTACATACTAGTAAGTGTTCTTGACACTATCGGTCACAGGTGTTAACTTTGTACATAGCGAGTAAAATTCGGACCAACTGACAGCTCATCTGATTTGAATGTGAGACAAAATTACCCAGAGAATCACGGATAAGTGCGCAGATTCGACAGTCCCTCTTCCTTAAGTATCGGAGTCGTTGCGGATACAGGACCGAGGTCGATGTCATTGAACCAGTTGAAGACTTTCCCAAAATATCCCCGATGCGGCCCCGTTTTTCACTTCTTTTTTTGTCTAATCGGTCCCTGCTTTTCTCCTACTACTCCCTAAATAGTTAAGTTTCTTTTTTGTCAATTTCCACGAGCTGTTAACGTAACCCAATCACCTTTGTTTCTTCCCTCTGGAACACTAGTTTTGCTTATCTACCTCTGCCTCCTGACTTCTTTTATTCGCAACATTGGTTTTTGAGATGTGTCAAATCGTCTGCACAGGGAAAAATATTCGGCCATCGAATGCTACTTTTTGCTCCACCAATAGACAAGTTAAGCGAAACGTTTCTATTTCATCTCTAATGATGCTATCAAGTGCTCTATAGCATCGTTGGAGCATTCCGTAGTAACGTCCCTGGTTTTTTCCTGATGTGTTGTCTACCTTCCATTCTGAGGACGAACGTCTTAGATATCAAAGAATCATGCCAAGTGAGATTGAAGAGATTGTGCATGATTTGCTAATTATGACTAGCCAGTAGAGTAGGCGACCTGAAGTTGATTCGCATCCATCATTGATATCTGCCACTGTGGCGTCATGATTCAGACCTCGGGCCGAACCACCAAGCCTTTCCTGAGAGACTCTCGGTTTTACAATCTCTTTTCGAGGTGTGATCACCGTGACTCAGACAGAGGCTCAAAAAGTAATGACTTTTTACTATGAATGTTCAATGACCTGCAACTGGATCACTACAGAATAGCGTGAGTTGAATAAATACAAATGCCAAGAATTCGGGACATTATAATACTAACTTCTATCAGATGTGATTGCAAAAACAGATTTTTGGTTCAGAAAAACGTTCTCATGGCGGTATAACATTAGTTTGAGTGTCAAAAAAAATCGGATCTCTCCGATTCCTTGCGGGAGGAATAAGTAGAGCTGTATCGATCGACTGTGACCAACACAACCCCACTTGAACTGACCTGAAGCTTTGCCCAAACACTGGAACAAACGCTCGATGTCACCACAAACACCAAAGTTCGGTCCCCTTTCAGACTCGGATGTCTCAATCTTCGTAGAATGGGTTCTTCAGACGGCTGTTCAATACTTGCTTTACGGTGCTAATATTGTGATCTCTTTCACTGTCATATATCTCTTGACGTGAGTCCTCAGAAAACAGCAACGAGTGTAAGTGACTGACTAGCTATAGAACCACAAGCACCCGTATGACGAGGGGCCAAATAGGATTATTATCCTTGACAATATTCATGCTCTCGGTGTCTACCATATCTGTGTCTCTAACCACAGTGTTTATCTTACTTGAAATTCCACTCAATGCTATTAATCCTCCGGATACCATCTCGTTGATAAGTAATGTAGAAATCGCTGGCATATATATGGATAGGCTCAATGTGAGTTTGGAATGCAGTATTAATCTGCTATGAAGATCTAACTACTTCGTAGTTTCTCACTTGCGATGGAATCGTAGTGTGGAGGGCATGGATATTGTACCCTCGTAATTTGGTTGCCAAGACTGTGCTGATTATGTGTATCATGGGGTCACTTGGTGAGCATCCTAACATAGTCGTGTATTTTCGGGACAGGCGAAACAAACGAAATTTTCGCCTCTCTAGCGGGCGCTTTCGTGAACGTTGGATTCAAGACTGAAGAAACTCTTCGAGACATTGACGACACCGGAGGACCATTGGAAATATTGGAGCTTACACTCCCACTTCTGATCACGAATTTGGTTTCTACTTTGATGATTGCCTACAAGGCTTGGTGAGTACTAGTATATCCAATCAACGAAGGCAGTTCTTAGTTCAGGAATAAAATCCAGGTATTATCAAATGGATATCAGAAAAACTCTGATGTCTGCAAGCAGTTCTGTGATGAGAGTCCAAAAGATCATTTGGTTTTTGGTAGAATCAGGCTTTTTTTACTGTACCATTTGGGTAAGAACTTTTGAGATAGGCCTTGACATGGACTAATACGTCAACGGACTGATATACTGTTATAGATCGGCTACACTGTCGTCTCTTTATTAGCCGGCGGACACGACATGCAATCTATCGAAGTCTATGCTAGTGCAATGCCGATACTTTCTGTAAGTTCCCTATGTTATTATATTCTTCGAAAATGTTTTACCCGTCAATACAGGCTACGTATCCTCTTCTCGTCATACTGGTTGTTGCACACGAGAAATCTAAAGAGGCTACCACTGACGGTATGTCGGTGACACAGTCGATTAAATTCGCCTCAAGGAATGGCACGGAACGAGAAATCCCGGGTGACGGTGTCGAGATGAATTCTCAGTTGTGCAGTTAGGATACCTGTACACAGATTGACTTCAACTACAAACGGATAACGAATGGCCAGCGGTCTTTTTATTGGTCTGAAGAGAAAGCCAGCTCACCCACCAAAATCGACTAGCACAAGCTCAATGTAGTCTTCGAGTTTTTTCTCATTTGTAATTTTTTGAGTCACAAATTATTGATCATTGATAAATTTCCGCGCTACGTGGCCATTAAGATTCTCATTTTGTTCTTTGTCATGGAAGGTCATATATGATATAAAGGAGTCTGGATCACTAGCTGTGGGATTCAAACGTAATTGATCATATCAGGCCTGTATCTGTTTTAGACATGGACGAAGATAACAAAAACGAAAACAGTATTGCGTACCGAAGGTACCAGTGATTCCAGTTTGTATCATATTTCCATCTTCTCGTCGTCTATCGCCTCTTTCGGTTCCTCCATCCTAACATCCTTTTCGCCACCTTCCTCCGCAGGGAAGTCCAGTCCTTCTCTCTTCCCAACCAACTCCTTTATTCTCATCCGTATCTCCTTCGTTCCACTCAGCGCCAAAGACTTGGCCTCCTGAAGCTCATACTGGTCTATGTTCCCATTGAAAGAACGCCAATTCGACCAAACGCAAGTCGCACTAGTGACGTCTGAGAAAAGAAACGCAAAGCATCCAGACGCAGAGAAGTTCCCCGCTTCCTCTTCCGAAGGATTTGTGATCAATTTCCCATCCCCATTCATCCCAACAGAGACAGCACACAATACTCCACGCAACGGAATCGACGACGCGTTCAGGAAAGCCAGCGTAGACGCGTTGACCATCGAAGCCAAGAGCTTATCCCGCCATAGATTACTTCCAACACCAGAATGTCTCCTTTGAGGAGCCAGCACTTGCACGACGACCTGTAACAACGTCCTTGGATGGACACTTCCTACTATCGCGCATTCGAGAATGGGACCGAGGACACCGGCAAAGAACTTTTCCTGAGTGCCCGGAACGTTGGATAAAGGCCTGACGTAGACTTCGAGAGTGGATTTGTTGGGTTTTTCTTGGGAAAGAAGGGGCGCTATAGGTCCGGTCAAGGACACGAGAACGCTAGGGAAGTCTTCTGTGGAGGACGAAGATGAAGATGGGAAGCCGAAGCGAGCAGAGGCATCGACGCGCGAGAGGTTATCGAAAGAAAGTGTAGCAATTTCTGTCGTCGTTGACATTGGTTTATGGGGGGATAGGACCTGAGCGGATTCGCATTTGGATTCGTCGTTGTTCCGATAAGCAAAACAGGACAGCGGAAAAAAAAAATCAGGTGACTGTGGTAGAGATATTCCATGATTGGGCATATGCACAAGCGCTAAGCATTACTTACTGGCGCTCTTCAACGAAAGGTTGATACTTAGTTCTCACTAACAAAGGTCGTGTTACAATCAACGCAAATTCACATAGTAAGTATTCTTGACACTATCAGTAACAGATGTTATCTTTGTACATAGCGAGTAATATCTGGACTCGTTCGTCGTAAATCGAAAATGCAATACACTCTTTAGTGCGTTATGAAAGCCCTAGCTCGAATCCACTGGCATTTGAAGAGCTTTCTTCATCGCAACCCTAAACCCACAAGTTGAACGAATTCATTCTCCTCTCAAAAGCCTCTTAATCTCCTCCGGATTCTGTCTTGGCTCGAAGTTTGCCTCGAACGGTAAAGGATGAATATTCGCGGTGCTCGTGAAAGCCGTAATGTCAATAGGCGATTTCGGGTTTTCTAAGATACGGAACGCCCAAAGGAGTAACGCCGTGTTGATGAAAACGGATCTTTTTGAAACGGAAGTAGTCAGCCCAAAAGACTTTCTTGGGGGCATTTGCCTGGGATCTTAGAAGAAAAAAAAACTTTTCACCTGTTCGCTACATGATGTCCTACACAAACTCTTCTGCCAAACCCAAAGTTGAAGTTCTTTGGATAGTCCTTGATGTTGCCGTTGTTATCAATCCAGCGTGAAGGATCAAAGGTTTCTGGATTGGGAAACACGTCTGGATCCTTGAAAATTGACCTGCGAAATTGAAGTGTGAGAAATGATGTATCGATGTATTGAGCATAACCACTGGTCCACTGCATGCAAAGAACCAAGTGTAATTACCAGTGACTTCCGATGACGGTGCTACCTTTGGGAATGTGATAGTTGCGCTAGGAGAATAGAGTTCGTACAAATGAACAAGCTAATAACCTTCAATTATTACTCACCCATACGATGTCTCTCGTAGCTCTGTGAGCGAAGCCTTCAAAGTTAAAATGATCATTATACGATCTTCTACGGCATTGGAAAGGAGGGCCCTTACCTGTGACACTGACAGGTCTCCTGCAACATCACAAAGATGAGTTCATGTACTTAGGCTGGCGAACTAGTTCTATGACTCACCATCGATACGTCTCAAAGAAGAACGCCGTGGTGAAGGGTAAAGAAGGTTGATCGGCAAATGTAGGGTCTAAAAATCAGAGTTGAGTTGGCCAGTTCAAACCGCTAAAAAAAGGAAAAGGATAAAGAAGGACCAGTGACTTACATCTGTTCAGTCCGACTACCCTGTCCAATTCTTCTTGGACTCGAGTCTGAACATCAGGGTATTTAGCAGCAGCCATGATCGCAATGCTGATGGCAGCCGCGGTCTAAAGAAACAGTTTTGAAAAATGAGCAAGGTGGAACGGAAATAGAATGTAAATTGTCTACCGTATCAGCACCTGCACCGAACATTGATCCAGCGAGATAGGCTGCTTCGTTGTCCGTTAAACCGAATTGTTCTTGATTCTCGATGAGATATTTGGCGAAGCAAGGTTGTACGTCTGCTCCCTTGTTCTAAAACATGTGTGAATGTCGGGTTATAGCCTCGGTTCGGGATTTGTAAAAAAAGTGCTCACGATTTTGTCTCGAACTCCGTCTAATTGCGACCGGAATAAGCTCAGCTCCTCCTGATGGTATCTTTTCAGCTCAGAGAGGTAGCCAGGAACATATCTCAGAGGTGGGAAACTGTCAACGAGATATGTTCCAGGACGAACAGCTGCTCCCAGACGGAACAAACACTTCTGAAGTCTTTGAACTTCGGGTTCGGAATAAGTAGTGGGGGTTGGCTTCCCGTATGTGAGGGATATAATAACACTTGCTGCATAGCTGCGTTTTTCCTCAGAAAAGGGACTATAGGACATAAAAGCGACGAGTTATGCTTACCGCTTGGCATGATCTTGGTGGTGGTCTGGATCCCTGAGAATGTCCAGGACAACGTTCTTGGCGTTGACAAGCTGTACAGGCTCGTATTCGACAGCGGCTTTTTCTTGAAGTTGTGCGTGAAGGGCTCTATAAGATATTATATTCGAACAATTATTGTAAACCTGTTGCTTTAGAAGTCTACTACTTACCTTCTGAGCTTCTTCAACCGAGGTCCTGAGGGTACTAATAGAGTACGCATTCCTCCAGATAGAATCTCTCCAGCGGCAATTGATAACGGCCTGTCGTTAAGAGATGCACCCTCTTTCTCCATGATTTCTACAGCAGGCTAGTAGCATACACCGCGACGTGAACAAACGATGGACCCAGCTTGGAAGAAGACAACACCGACCTCATATCTGCCAATGATGACCACCGTATTTAATCCACGTCTAAACGAATACACCGGCCCATACTTCTGCGTCCATTCTTCCAATTGGAGATGAGGGCTATATAGATACACACAGAGAAACCAGACATGGATCGTTACAGATTCTGAGATGATATGAGACGGTGTTCTTACTTTTTGGAAGGTATCTTCGTCCCAACAAGCCAGTTTCCAGGAGGTCCAGGAGGTAAAGCCGAGTTGGCGCCTCGGACCAAACGATGACGCAGAAAGTTACCCAAGCAGATGAGTAGTCCAACAAAAGCGGCTATCTGAGCGACAGTCTGAGTCGAGAAGCTCCCAGTGTTGCCCATATTTCCGATTGAGAGCTCTGCTAAAATGCGAGAATTGTCGAGTGAGAGGTAGGATGTGGGTGGTTTCGGTGAAGCCTTGAGCGTTTCTCATGTATACATAGTGAGTTCCCTTGTCGCAGCTCACATGTCCATCAGAAAGCGTCATAGACTCACGGTGCTACATATTCAGCGAAGATGTGTGACGTGTGACATGTGACGTCCGATACGAACGCTCAGTAGAATTGCCGACTTTCGATGGGACAGTCCCATCTACTTACTTATTAGTCTCGTAAGCTATGGTCGCTTTAGCTTCTACGTCGACTTTGTGCCAGCATCACCACCCACCTACTTTGGTTTACTAAGTACCTTTCGCCGGGGCCGTCGATGAATCCTCTGTTTCTTTATCCTTTCCCTTCCTTTTACCGGTATCCCTTGAGCTTGAACGTTTGAACGTTTGAACTGGTATCAATACACTTATGATGTAGTACATGCATATATACACGCCCCTTCAACTGACGTAATTTGCTCGCCCATCTAGCCCTTTGGCTTCGGATATTTTTGTCCAGTACCCTCTACGGTACAGTTATACACATTTCCACGTCAAAAATAGTCATACAGATACGCACACCCATCACACAATTAATCTTGACGAAAACGACCGCGATGCTGACTGTGACCACATATACTTCCTATAGGTACGATTTCCCAACTCAACGCGAACACGACCTTGCTCCAAACCCATACGACTTCGACCTCCCCATTCCAAAATCAATGACTTCGAGCACTCGATGCAACATTCTTCTCTGTGCAGGTTTCTATTGCTTTCGGCAAGTTATGCAGGGCTAGGAGGACTTCTATGTACCCCATTGCAACCTTACCTTTTTTGCTCGGTAATCGAGCGAGTAACACCCTAGCTGCGACGGCGAAACATGGTAACACATACTACACATACACATACACCTTCTCCTCTTCTGGACCCTGATTCTTCAACATCGTCCCCTCTTCAATTCCAGATCTAGAGTCTTCTTCTCTTCCGCCAATACGAAACCGGGATAATGAAAGCGGTTTAATTATGTAGGGTGTGCGAGCCTGAGATTGAGTAAGTAGATGCCAGATGGGAAACGAGCGCTTGTTTTTTTATTTTTTGCGTCTTGAGTTGGACTTCGGAGGGGCTTTCTTTAGAGAATTTTTCTAGCGTTCTCCTCTTGATATTCCCTATACTATAGCGGATAGGGAAATGTAATCGACAGGGATATGTAATTCTGTCAAAAAATGAAGATTTCCTTAACTTCCCGTCTACTTACAAGCTCCGGGATTTTTTTTAACATAGTTTACATCTATTTCATGTTGACCACCAAGGGTGAAGTAGATCCAGTGGTGTTGAAGTGGAATAATGCTTAAAATACGTTGTAATTTTGACGCGGAATTGGTGTGACAGGCATGAAATCTTAGTAAAGATATTGACAGATCCTATCAAATCCGACTTAGAACCAAAGTTAATGATCATAATAACGTTGAGTCCAAGCTAGGAGTGGTAGGGGGTGAAGGAGGGTAAGATATCAAATGAACATTCACCGCTGTCGAGGAAGTGTGATGCAGAGTGACAAGACCATTTCAGACTCCGAACAACAGGCCTTCAGCGCGCACAAAGAATTCTTACTTCCTTTGTTCATAAAGTGAAGAAAAAATGACTTTAATTACACCTATCCTACTCGCAGTCCAGGGCATCACTCCTGAGATTGAAGTACATTTCTAACCCTTCCTTCAAGTACATCATTCATAAATCCCAGCCATCTCTCCACCTCGTAAATCCTCACACCCAGCTCTTTCAGCTCATCCATGTGTTCTCCAAGCTCCCCATTCCGATACCACATCATAACAGCCTTCAAGTAATAGATGTCTTCATCAACATTGCACTCGAAATGCTCAATGACACGCTCATCCGACCCAATTTCGGAGTCGTCGCTTGAGACAGGTACAATCTTGCGTGCACCGTCGAATCGGTCTAAACAAAAACATGAGCAATACTATTGAGACTTCAAGAAAAACTTACCGGGATCAGCGCGGTGACGTGGAATACTAACAGGCAGATTGCGCACATTCCTGTGTAGAGCAGTTAGACAACATCCAGGTTAACATTGACTTTAAATACTCACCCGTTGTGTAAGATTATCATGTCCTTTTGAGATTTCTCTTCTGCCCACCAAAATGGCAATCTCACTTGACAAGTGCAGCTGACATCGGACTGGATGCACTCAAGACGAGGCGCGCGTACTTCCGAATCTTGAGAGGTTGAAGTGTTGGCCATGACGGTGATGAACAAAGGGAGTTCGGCTAACCGTTAGGGTCACATGGTATCACACTTAAGTGGTATGCTTTTTGGGTCAAAGACGAAAGCCCGACCTACGAATTCTAGGTAAAATTACATTACCCTATCCGCGATAGTAGCTTCGTGACTACATTCTTATCGTTTACGCCTCGTTCTTTTTCCTGACTCGTTCTACCCACGGCATATCGCGGGAAATCCAAACAACAAAACGAGTCCAACTTTTTGCTGTAATAAGGCCTACATAAGTTTAGGATACCTTTCCTCCTTCTTTTCAAGCAATAGCCTAATCTGGCGATATCAACCGCAGATTCATCACTGCAGCTCTGGGAATTCTCGTTTGAGAACACTTGGTCGGCTTCTGAATGATTTAGCTTAGGTCAAGGTCTTGTTTTTTTTCTGTTGTTGAGGGTTTCCGAGCGACGAGAACGTTTGAGAGGTGCATCATCTGTAGCCGATGAATCGATTCATAGAGCACACATATTCACTCGGCTATATAGCTTGGCCACTGGCTTGGTAATCTCATGGGGAAAGCACGAGGTGAGTTGAAAATTTTCCTTCTTCAGCTACGCCTACCGCCATGGACCAGATATCTATATGGCACAGGTGAGTCTTAATTTTAAAAGTCGAGATCTAAATAACTCTGAACGCATTGCAGATTTCCAAAGTGTAGCTAACCAGTCGTTAAGCCCCTACAGTTTACAATGTACCAATACGAGTAAGGACTCGGGTAAAGGGTACAGTTGGACATCCCCAGATGGTTTTGTTAATCTTCTCCAGTGAATCCGTTTGCCATTGCTCTCCTTGAACAGTCCCGACTCTCAATTTTCCCATATTTTCCCAAACAGGCAGAATATCTACCAATAGATTTTGAGCTTTGACAAATTTATCCTCATCGCTTGGGACGTGGCCATGGATAGGACAAAGAACGTGTATGTGAAGAAGCATCACTTTGCTTGTATATTTTTGATCGAGATACTCTCTCAGCCTTGCCCGGGTGTGGGTTTCGTCGTAGGACCATTCCCGAGAGATAACCGGAACAAGGTTCAGAGTGAGTAATTCAAGGGCATGGGGACGACCGTCGAGGAAACTTGTGGCGGTTTGGCATAAAGCGTCGATGTCATGTGTTTGTAAAGTGAGATGGCGTAGGTTAAGGAGACTTCCGATGTCTAGTGACTGGATGACTATAAAAAAAGGAAAGAAAACTCAGATCGAGTCTGAGAAATTCAGATAAATAATGAATAGCACGCACCCTTGTGTTCCGAACCATGGTGCAATTGCAGATCAAGATTGTATTGCAATTTAAGTGATAAACACTTCAAGGTGTTACTGTTCGCAACAAGGAACGGTGCGAGGGCCCCAACTAAACCCCATCCGGTACTAATATTATTGTAAACAATGATATCCAGCGTTTCTATTTGTGGAGTGTATCCGGGAAGGAGAAGCATCCAATGAAGCAATTCCGAAGGATTCGACATGCGCAGACGAAGCTTCCTCAGGTTGGGGAGGACAACTTGTTGTTGTTGTCCTTGGATAGGCAGAGTTCCATGCATATCCTTGCGTATGTTGGTGAAGATGGACAGACTCTCAAGATGTGGAAGAGAGACTATCAGTTGAGCTAAATTACCAGACCATGTGTCTCCTAGAGTAGAGTAGACGAAGCTCTGTATAGAGGAGAACTTGTGAGGGATTTGAAGATCATTTGTCAAATCAATATCCCCAAGCCAGTGTGTAATCAGCAACGTCCCAGTGAGTGTTGCATGCTTGGCCAGTGCATCGACACATCTGCGAAGGACTGTCTTTCTTTGGATGTTCAACACACAGCCTTGTATCGTGTGTCGAAAGGTACAGAGTGGGGAGTCGAGGAGATGCAGAAAGGGAGCAGTGTTGTCTTTGGGACTGCGACCGAAGGATACTTGGTACAAAACGGGTGTACGGAAGAGGTGGTAACGAGTGGTGGGCAGCCAGGCATGACATACCAGACTGCTAGAAGTAAGAGATGGGACTGATGTATGAAGGAAATCTAGAATATAATCCACAAGCTCTTGTGGAAGGACAGTGGGCATGGTGGATGTTAACAAACCAATGCTCGCTCCAAGTTTGCTCGGAAAACATTATATAAAATGACGTCATCTCCTTGTTGCCATTGGACCGTAGTTTTCAACCCTAGTAATCTCTATAACCCTAAGTCTATGATTCTGAATAACTTCGATTTTGTTTACAGCTCGGAATAACCTTAAGCCTGATGAAAATACTCCTGCAACAGTCGACAACGTTGAGTCAGTTGGTCGGACTCGACCCAAAATCTTAATCTGAGCAAACTCGACATGTTACTCACCGATTTCTGGCAGTGCTTCGAAAAGAAATATCAATCGCAGCGTCTGTAGTGTAATAGACTCAAAGTATTTCAGGCCTGCGAGCGGATACCGGCGAAGGGCAAAGGTAAACACTTTCGATGGACTGGATGCAGCTCGCGAGTTGTACTCGATTACCTTCAGGCTCCGCATCGATCCGTCATTCAAACTTTGACTTCACCACTTCAAGTCCAACGCATATTAAACATTATGAATGTAGCATGTATTGAAATTTCAAATGTACATTTAGAAAGAAATTCAAAGCAGAACGGTCATGCAAAAAAAAGGAAGGACAAGAGAAGGACAAAATCAACTAGATTTCCGTCCAGAAGCTACACGTGTATAAATTGTACATAAACCTCGCCTCGAACCCACTCATGCCCACCGTCCTGGTCAGGAGGAAGTGTCCAAGAGACTTTCCTCTTCTCGCCTAGCCAAGCACCTGGCACAACTAACACGTACCGAAACTGAAACTTGCTGTTCTTTTTCTCCACCTTTTCCTTGATCTGCTGCAGAGCTGTGTAGCCTTGGTTAGAGCCTGCGTGTTCGCTAATGACAGTGGTCTGGAATATCCAAACCACGATCCCTTTGCTCTTGGAGACTTCGAAAGCGACTGCGTAGAATAGAGCGTTGTCAGAGTTCTGTGGGATGGCAAGCAAGGTATGGTCGATGTCCAGATGATCGATGACATTTTCATAGTGGTAGGGACGCCTTTCTGTGATCTTGAGCAAGACAGTCGGCATGGCGAAGGTGTCAAATTTGCGAGAACCTGGTACGCTCTCTTTCAGGCTGCAAAAATCCCCAAAATGTCTGAACGTCCATTCTTCCCCTGTAAGGTAGTGTCCAGCAATCCGTTCAAAAAGCGGGCCAGTGCTTGCGTCACCGCCAGCCCGGCTGAAATCGTCGAAAATCTCTTCAGCGAGAGTGAGCGGGAATAGCGGCATCTCCTGCATGAACAAGTTCTCGATCCATGGTGACTTGAACTTGGCTTTGGAGCCGCGGTAATTGTCCTCGTCCCTGGTGACGGCGAGTAGGATGGGAGCTGGCCTACTCATCTGGGCGAGTCGCTCTTGTCCCCCAATAACCGTGAAATACTCTTGCACCTTTTTTTTAAACCATTCAGATGATTTCTCCTCCACACATCTTAAATAGTCTCGAATGGATGGTCCTACTACTTCATAGTAGGCGGGCTCCTCTGGGAAGCCCTGAACCTCGAGGCTAGCATATCCATTTTAGTTAAAGTCCCAAGAAGAAGAATAGTGACGCACAAATGATTGAGCTCGTCCGCGTCATTCCAAGGATTCATATACAGTAGTCCAAAAGGCAATGTTGATCCGTATAGGAGTGGCTCGCACTGCTTTTTGTCGGGAGACACGAAGATCAAGAAGCAACATCCCAACTTGTCATTGGGTGGAGATTTCTCGCTGTTTTCCCAGACGTCGGGGGTGTCGTGGAAGCACCAAATAGGGGGTTTGTAGAGCAGATACTCTCGTTCATAGTTTCTGTTTAGTTTGTAAGTCCCGCTTGCGTCAAAGATCAAGGGCATTGCCGCCAGCGATCCACTCGGGCAATAGACCACCGTTTTCTCCTCCATAAATTGGCGCGCCATGCCATATAAGTTGAAAAGGGATTTCCCTGCAGTGGTCGCATCAAGGCCATTAAAGCAGTCCGAAGAGCGAAAGACGCACCAATTCCTCTGTCTCCGGTCACCACAAAACCAGGTGTTTTCTTCTGATATGCCTCGCAGAGGCGGTCATATAGAAATATGTATTCATCTCTGACGTATACAAAAGACGTCTCCCCATTCCTGCCCACGGTTCCGACAGGAATCAGGAGTACTTCAGGGATGAAAGTCGGCAGAACGAGTAGGCGGGTCGCCCTCAGTTCGTCTTCCTTCTCGGGTTTCCCCCAATACGCCTTGCGGAAGTCTTCCCAGTCGTTGTCGTAGGGGGTTAGGAGTCCTTGAGCCTTGAGCTCGGTCACAACAGTCATGGTAGAATGGTCAATCGATACTTATGCCATTCAACATTGGCATCCGAAAGCTGTGCTCCTAATTCATTCTCCGCAGCACATGACCTTGATTCACGCGAGTGAAATCAATCCACAAGTTTATAGGACTTGAGTTTGAAAATTTGACGTCTCGAGGATGTTCTCAGTCGATTCAGAATCCCTTAAAACGGTATATGACAAATTTTAATGGAATCTTCAGAGATATGGATGAGCTGTTAGAAGAACTATATTTTGTAGTAGAATAAAATTGTCGCGGCGGCTCGAAGCTACATTGATCAAGAGAGAGGAGGAAAAATGGCCGTAGATCAGCGTGCTTGTCCAGACAGATCAGCAGCCAGAAACCAAAGGTTCGAGAAACGAAGATCATGTTTGGAAACTCACCTGACAAGCTAAGACCACTCGGACTGCATCCTCTTAAGTGCTTCATACATTCTTGTGTAGAGCCAATCAGGTTTTACTGGCAAATGCAGTCGGAACGTACCGGGAAGACGGGATCATTTGGCCATTTCCTACTAACCACGGACACTCTCTTCCAAGCCCCAGGCTTCCCTAGCTTATGCCACAGATCTGCTTGGGGTGCTTTGCCATCAAAAGGGGAATACAGCCAGGATGTAGAGATATCGAGATGAGCCGTGCTTATCGGGTATCTCGACAATAACATGGTCAATATTACCTCGATCCTCCCAATTGGGGTCAAAGGCGTGAGCGGGTCCCCGAGACGTTTTTGCTCCACGAATTGGTGTCCCAGAAAGTAGCATGCCAGGATCTTGAGCTGCTCGAGGGTAAGGCCAAGGCCAAAAAGGAAAAGACTCTGTATTCCGTGGTGCGACGTATAAAGCAAGACCCAACTATTGTTCACGTGAAGATTACTGGCTCCTTAGACTCAGATTATCAACCGGTATGAGCACCGTAAGAGTCCGCGTCAACAAGTAAGTATATCTGTGCCGAAACCGACTGTAGGAAAATTCCCGCAGGTGGCCGTGTCGTTTTATCCTTATCCCATTTACAGTATTTGACCAGTCATCGATACACTTGTAGATATCATTCCTCGTGTTGTAGGCCAGCCAGTCTCAAAGTGTCCTCTTTCCGCCAAGGCCGAAGCGCTGAAAAGTCATATATCATACTTCACCTAGAAATTTCCAATAGCACCTATTCGGAAAGGAACTTGAAAGGCAAAATCTGATGTCGAGTTCATTGAACTCATATGTATTGAAATTTGCACCTTTGCGTCTTGGAGCTTGAAGATCCGTAGCGTACAGTCTAGCTAGACATGGCAGCAATTAATTTCGACGCCTAGGCTTATGACGGTTATCTTTTCTCCATCAATATCAACATGAGATTGGAGTGATACTAACATGTCTGGATTGTAGTTCCAGGATGGCTGTTACTGAGATAATCTGCAAGCAATCTTTTGTCAAGGATACCTATACTTGTTTCACTGGCTCCCAACACCATTTACGACCTCGGAAGAGGTAGACAAAGCTGTTTGATTGAGAGTCTATTAACTATGCTTTGTGGAAACTTGCGTCCTTAACTCGTTATAGGCATTATATTTTAGTGAGACCTGCTTCATATTAATGCGCAAGAGAACCAACGTTGAAATAACGGACCATCACTGGAAATGGAGCTTTTGAAGCGGGTTTTTTGTCTCCGTGATAGATGTTGCTCTTGGTTTTGATACGACAGTTGATCTCAAAGCGATATCCTGTAGTCTTCAAGATCCGGCGTTGCAGGCAACGTGTTTTTAACTTGTTTGTCTGCTGTTAATCAGATTGTAGCTGTACTGTATTCGTTGTGGAATGTTCGTGTTGCTCATACTACATTGAAGCCGTAACATTAGACTGTATCTGCAACGGGAGAAATGGAAGCTCCAACAATATAAAACTCATTCAGTAAAGGTTGAAAAATGGTCAAATTTCCCGTTGCAGATACGGTCTATTGAAATCGTAGACTTATCGAACGTAGTAGGATTGTTGATTCTTTCACGTAAACTAGAGTTTGTTCAGTCAAAAATCAAACCAAAAAAAGTAAGATTTGAAGTTTGAAGCTTGATTCTGTCTCTTGATATACTAAATTGGAACGATTGAGGAAGCCGAACACATACTACACGTCCAGGTTTCTACAGCATAGAAGAAATCTGAAAAAAGTTCACCGTGACGTGCGTCATGGTCGCGACTCGACTGGCACAGCACAGACCACGTGTAGCTAAAATTATGTTAATCATTAATCAACACGTGCTCGGCAATGCCTTTCTACTTACACCGACACTTATTGCAATGCTCTAGTCACTATCCTGAAGCTTGAAGAAGCGTTCACTTGTCTCGCGGAAACCCACTGCTACGATTTTCCTCAAATTATCACATTTTCTCTCCAAAATCCATTCCACAGGGATGGATGATGCCTCGTTCCCGATAGTAGACGCTGATGAACAAAAGAACAAAAACTCCAACGGAACATGTTCTATTCTAATGCTGTGAGCGGCACTGCATATGAGGCGCCAGCTCCAATATCAGCAAGAACATCTGCTCGTTTCCTCAACGTGTATGATCCGCGTCAAGCTCATGGGACTGTGACATACGACAAATGGGGGCGTTTATAAAGGTACTGTAAACTAATCTCAATGTCAACTACCACTTTTTCCAAAAAATGTACTGAACATCGCTCATCTTCATTTTCGCTTATTCTTAACAGCTAACATCTCTCACTATGCGCTAATATCCTTTCCAATTAACTCTGACTTTGCTGTTTTTCTTGTTCAATTTCTCGTTTACTTTATTGTCTCTCTCGTCCATTGGTCTTCGACCACGAACCGATACGACATTGCAACGATCTGATTCCTGTATGTTTTTTGACTCCTTAAAGACGCGTAGAGACTAACTCCTAACTTTCTTCCAGTTTCCTTTCACACCTATCATTGCCAATACCGATACGCTTTTCACGAGCTTCTATCCCAGACGACTTCACCTTCATATTTTATACATACTTTAAACAAATCTCAGTCCTAACAATGATCGCGATTGCTCCACAACCCCAGGCTCTTTTCCGTTCTCCAGCTCACGCTCTCCCATACGGAATGGTCGGCTCGACCAATCGTAGACCGTCCGCTCGGAAAAGGACAAGCGTGGGCGAACAGGATTCCTCACGTATTCATCTGGAGGTCCATGCAAATACCAAGTCTGTTCCGCACCACCCCAAATGCGAGCCGTCACGTTCATGCTATGGCCATACATCTTTGGACGCCGCGCTGCCCTCTGCCTCGGCATCCGACAACTCATCAAAGAAATTGCGTACCGCTAGTCGTAGTCGTCGTCTTGGAGACGCGCAGGTCGTGTACTTCTCGTCTCCACGTAATCCTAGCGCGGACTGTTCGTCCCTCGGAGGGACAGCAGAGGACGCAGTGGTAGAAACCCTTCGTTTCAAGGATTTGGGACAAGAATGCTTGATTTGTGTTCGAGGTCTTTCTGCTGGTTCTTTAAGACCTGAGCCTTCTCACCATTCTGACCTCATCTATTCTAACGATAACGTCGTTATTCTTCCCGTCGGTGGTCCTGATTCGGGTCTTCTTTCACCCTACACCTATTCTCTGGATAAACCTTTAAGAATCACTGTCGCAAGTGGTGTCTTGAGCGGCCTAGGCATGTTTGCTAAGCGCTCGATACCGAGAGGTTCCGTGATTCTTGCCGAGAAGCCAGTAATGATTGTTGAAGATGCCAACGACGCCGAACATGTCTTCGAAAAACTGGAGAGAAGCGTCAGAGTCAATGTCGAATGTTTGCCGGATTTGACTGCGTCACATACTCACGGCCAGGCACCTGGGATGCGAAGCAAGACTCCGCAGGGCATTGTGAAAACCAATGCATTTGACATCGAGTGCGCATCCAATCTTGGTGAAAAGAAAGCGTGCAAAGCAATCTTCTTACAGAGTTCAAGATGCAACCATAGGTAAAGTGTTTGGAACTCTGGTCATTCTTCTTTACTGATCATCTATCTGTTTTCTTATAGTTGCGGTCCCTCGGCCATTGCAACTTTCGACGCTTCTTCCCTTACTTTGACTCTTCTCGCTAACCGTAATCTCAAGCCTGGTGACGAGATTACGATTTCTTACCTTCCTGTTCTATCGTCATCATCACTTCATCCTTCCGTAATCCTACCCTTTTCACCCCCCACATCCCCTCCTACCACGATCGGTCATTTGACACCCACGTTCCCATCTGGTACCTCAGTCATCACCGAGTCTTCCTCGTCCCCGCCGACCATATCGAGTCTATTGTCGTCTTCCTCTATACCCAACTCGACCAATGTTCCCGCTATTTATTTACCCCGTCACTCCCGTCGTCGTCTTCTCTCCGACGTCTACAACATTGATTGCCGTTGCGAACACTGCGATATCCCCTGGACTGAGGCTGCCAGTGTTCACAAGAGCGATCGTGTAAGGAAAGAACTGGGCTTATACAACCTCGTGCTTTCCAGTGACTCATTGACTAAACTCCGAAAAAAATTGGCAATTCCCACTTTCGAAGAATGGTGTGGTGACTCGAGGTTTTCTCCGGATTCATTGATCACAGTCCATTCGCGGCTGATGGAGATGAGGGAAAAAGAAGGACTCGAGTTGACCGCACTAGCGGATCCGAGGGTGTCGGTCGGTTTTCAATCCGGTTCAAACTTCGACGCCCAAGGGGAGGGGAACGTAAATTTGAAAGAAGAAGGATGGTTGAAACACGCTGATGTCATTGGGATGTGTTTTGGGGCCCTTGGAGATAAGAAAGGGTTTCGGAGATGGGTGAGGAAGATCAGGGATGTTAGGTGGGCCATGTCCATGTGTGGAGATGGTGGCTCACAGGAACAGATTGGTCATGTCAAGGTTCTAGATACCTGGTTGGACAGACCAGAAACTTTCCCGTTGTGGGGTTGGCGCGCTCAGAAGGAAGGGTACTAAGATCTTGATCGAACGTTTGATTGTTTCGGGTGCTCTGATCTTGAAATGTCTTTTGGATCTCTTCTGAGATCTGAGTACTTGAGTATCCACCCATTTATTTATTCATAACGTAGTCTACGCCAGATCTGCTGTCATTGTCAGTTACATCGGTAATACTAATACTGTACATGGTTCATCATATTAAAGTCAGAATCCTATTTCGAACTCGGCGTACGCCGCACGTCGAACAGATGAATATAGATTAAGAACGCAAGAGATAAACAGCAAGTCCCTAGAAGTCCAAAAATTTCTATACAAAGGACTGAGATAAATCTTCAATCAACTCTACTATCTCGAGTTATATTTCTCTCCATCATCCTCGGATTGATCCGTTGAGGATGTTGTGAACGTCGTAAACTGTCTGCAAACACTGTATTGAGCGATCAATCGCAAAATTTGATACGTGTAGTACGCACCCTTCTGTGATAATCTTTTCTGTTGCTGTTCGAATGCCATCTTTTCTCCAAAGGACCACAGGAACCCCTTCTGAAAGGAACGGGCTATGGTATTTCCGAAAACATTAGCCTCTCTCATGAACACCAATCGTCCGTCAACTTCCTCCCTCTCCTGCATCATCCTCAACAACATGTTTTTCGTCGTATCCGGGTAAGGATCAAACAGCAACCGTAGAATGCAGACCCGTAAACTTCGGCACGTCTTGAGTATTCTCCAAACACAGTCGGATACCCTCCAACCATCACCCTGTCCCAAACCCTTGGCACCAACTCTCAAATCCAAACATAGATGTGTCAACGCGGGTAAAAAACAGAAGTCGTCCGACCATCTGGTCCAGTATTCCCAGTCGTCCAAAAGCGCCAAATGAGTCATGTTTTGAAAGAGCGTGTTGTAAAATTTTTGTAGGGGGTTCCGGAAACAGTGATAGAGCTGAGTCTGGACCCGCATGGGTCGTAGAGTGTGAAGACTGTATTCGAGGTCAGAGATAGCGTTGAGAACGACACCAGTCCTCTCGGTACTGGCGTTGCCGTGAATGATGTACATGGTGAAATCTTCAATGTTTGGGCATGCCAAAAGGATCCTTGGTACTCGTCCGTTTCCCTGGTTAAACGAAACCGAGAGTGAGCGCACGGTAGCCGCAAAGAAATCTTTGGTATTCGAGAATGGTTTCTCCACTGTCTGGTGAAAAGAGGCAATTTGGGGCTCAAGATAGAGTTCGACAGTCGAATACAGGTTCACATCAGCCCTGCAAGATTGTGAGTTGGGACAACCTTTCGAAGATCATGAAAAAGAATACCATTCTTTGACTTGACGTGAGACGAGGACGAGCTGGAGTGCCGTCCGGCGATCAGCAAGGGAGGCATAGTCAACGATACGACGGATGGTATCGAGAGGGAGTGCAGTGTAGGAAGGCATGAAGAGAGAAGTCGTCATGAGCAGTTGTCTGTGGTGGGGACTGCCATATGACCTTTTTAAGGCCTAGATTCGAAGGAACAGTTGGCTTAATATGATGCTTGATCTCCGCGGACTCCTTGCGCGAGTAGCCAGAGAGACTGGGGTAACGCGCCAGGCTGTGACCAACAGCACTCTGGCTGCCAAAAACATAAGAATAGATGGATAAACAACATATAAGGCAAAAAGACGCGTCCGCGGATCTGATACCCACCCGAACATTTGGCCCTACCAAATATAACATTGGATCCGAGCCTGATTGCCATTGGTTTGAGTGGCTTCCCGTCCACTCTGACTGCGCCCATTTTATGGATCCATGGTCCTCATCAATACCAGCTTTAAAAATTTGCCAAATGCAATTTTCGAAAAAAAGTTTCTTCTTTGGGAGGACTCAAATAGTTTTTGACTGCCGGTACCGGTGCACCTTGTGTGTCTCTGCACGTTCGGCAACTCTTCGTCTCCAAAAGTGACCTAGTCCAATGATTCCCGGTCTTGAGGTCCACAATGCTCCAAAAAGCGCAGTCTCCAACTTAATCCTTCAAGATCCCATGAACATTCTAAATCCAAGTATCTTCAGGACACACACATATAATTCGAAGATAGAGGTTGCATTCAACCTCGAATTCTATGCAATATGTCGGATCTACCGAAGCAGAAGATTTTATAGTGCGGTTCGACATGGGAACATACGGTAAGTGTATAGCCACCCCTGTCCTCGGTGGTCCTCGGATTCGCTTCAGGATGAATGATAAAAACTTAAGGAACACGAAGGAAACGAACAGGACGAACCGCGACTTGTGAGAGGAGCCTTCATATTGCTCCGTAGCGACAATATCGACGACTAACAGGCGCCACACGGGAATATATCAACCACGGGGTTAAACATCCTTACGTGCAATTGCAAGCCTGTCATTGAAGCGGCTCGAGAAGACGCCGCACATCAACTTAGAAGTGCCTTATAACTAAGTACTAGTAGACGTGTTTTTAAGGTAAGGATTGTAGCCCAATTTGGAGTTTGTGGAAACAAGGGACTTCGTACGGAAATTAATGTATATAAATTTCATTGACTTCGTTTCGGAACCCCCCTGGTCCGTGATGCATAATAAATCGGGGAAACAGAAAAATTAAGGTCTTTTGACGATGGTTCACCGAATAGAACATCTACTCAGAATACTTACCACAACTACATTTGTTCAACCTAGATTCGGAAGCAGGATAGGTGCAGAGCGCTAAACTTTCCCGATCAGGATACTATAAGTGGCGGTTCAATATGATCCCACCTACGAAGGAATGAGAAACTAGAGCTCTATGCACGATCAACTCGCTGTGGTCCGAGGAAGATGAATGAATATTGCGACGCAGTCGCAGGAAAGAAATTTAATTTATTTTACATGGAATGATTACAAAAATATGTACCGAAAATTCCAGAAGTTCTGTATATACATAGATATACATATGTATGTGAGACCGTTAGGATTAGCTCCGACGAGTACTATATGACGCCGCCAAGGGTCCTAAGCTACTGCGTCAAGTACATATGTATCAAACTCGAGGGATTTTAGCCACGGCATAGAATACCAGTTTCGCGTTGAATACTAGTTCGATCTTAAGGAGGGGGGGGCGTCAAGGAAATTGAAGTAAAAGTCAAAACGAATGCGACTCAAGGCGTAAGTAGTCGATACATACAGTTATCACGGCGGTGTTACTATTGAACTTGATTGAACAGAGAAGGGTAAATGGAATCTTGCTTCCAAAATCTAATTGAGATCAAAGAAGAGGCTCTCCTCGGATTTGCGTGTCTTCACCAATTATATACTGGACAAGGGGATTTATAGGTCAATTTCGCTTGGGCAAGCATATTATAGAGAGATTTTTGTGAAGAAGGGATGAATCATGAGAGATCCATTTTTGTATATCCGACATCGAAAGTCCATAGTTATGACAGGGGTAATGTTATCTTATCTATGACATATCTAATCATGTGATGGTGAGATACAGTTACGCGTCACGACTTAAAGCCTTCTGATTTCATCATCATGAATCATACTCATCTCGAACCTCTAAGGAATATTTCAGCAACAAACGTCTAGAAAAACATGCAAGCACCACGAACAGATTTACTCCCACCCAAAGACGATCCATTCACTCTGGAACAGCTCAAAGCTTATGACGGAAGCGACCCGAGCAAGCCAATATACGTATCGATCAAGGGTAAGGGATCGTTCTTCGAGATTAAACAGTTGGTTTACAGACTAACCGCTCGGTAATGTTTTCTCAGGTACAGTGTTTGACGTGACACACAAAGCAGACGTATATGGCCCCGGAAAATCATACAACGTGTTCGCAGGAAAGGACGGGTCGAAGGGGTTGGGCATGTCGAGCTTGAAGGTTGAGGATGCGATACCGGACTATAGCTCGTTGGAAGAGAAGGACAGGAAGACTTTGGATGACTGGTATATTTTCTTCGAGTAAGTTTTGCTTGTGTCTCTTTCTCTGCTTCCAGCCAACAAATTGGCGGTCTTTCGTGTTCTGTTTTCCATTCTGTTCGATTGACTCTTCAATTAATATAGGAAACGCTATAACGTAGTCGGCAGAGTGACTGACATGCCTGCCACCGTCGCTGGCTGACTGGGAGACGATAAGAAGAAACAAGCAGTATACGTATCTCATTGTATTTTCATCAATCATAGCGTTTCCAATTTGTTGTGTAGGAGCCTCCACCCTAAAGCCGCTCGTGTTCGTTTTTTATCAAACACTTCCGCTATCCTTATATGAAATCTGGAAGAGGGTTTTCGAGTGATCACTCCCAAATCAGTCCAGCAAGTATAATTGGGCATGTGTAACTCGGTGCTGAAGAATATTCGTGTACCAAAGGTATAACTGGTTCAAGTTGCCAAAGACAGCTGGTGGAATTCCGAATTTCCTTTCCAACTTCTATTTCTCAGAGAGAAGGAACAATCCTGGAGTTATCTCCGATATCTTCTGTGTCGCTGTCGATATTCCTGCCAATGGAGAACTGAAAGAACATTCGGCTCATCCTCAATCTTCTTAGTTCTCTCTGGTATAAAGTTCGAATCTTGGAATTAACCTCCTTTGTGACAACCTCACTCTTAGGTAAGAGTCAAGTTATATTGGAAGACGAAAGCTCGCACATGACAACGGCTGGCAATGCCTTGTAAGACAGGAGAAAAGGTGGTGAAGTATGATGGAACGATGAAATAGAAATCGCAGACCCGAGTACAAACTGTATTCTGTTACAGTGGGCTACCGTCAGGTGACGCTGGTGAACTGGCAAATGAAGAGCGAAGTGAGTCATACAGACCCTCACTACACAAAGCCCAAAGTCATATCACACCCGGTGGCGGTTACACTACACCTCCATTCGGAGCAGTCGACGGTTGTAACGAGGGTGCGGAAGTTTTATCGCTTTGAGGATTGCGCGATAACAAAGGCTGGTATGTATACGCATTGCAACAAACATCCAAAAAGAAATTCATATGCAGATACTTAATCCCAAGGTATTCGTGCATTCTGATGATGTATTGAAAGCGGAATTTGGAGAGTCGTCAAATTGATATGACCTGCGTAAGTAACAGACGACTTTTCATTTCTTTTCCACACTGCTCGACTGAGACACTTCTGACCTGGCATGACAACTTTTGAAGACGTGATTTTACGAACAAGTGATTCTTCACGTAGCAACTTTGTATAACGCTGATTTTCTTTCTACACAGCAGTAAGGTGGATTTCCGGTACTTTAGAAAGCGACCTGATTGAATTTCCTCTACCTGTCGATTTTCCAAGGGCTGACCCCCCAGGATTTTACCTAGTTTCGAGTCGAACAAATCTCAGTTCCGGTAACATCACCGTTTAACTCTCTCCCTCACAAGTGAGTGAGACGGATACAAACTGGACGCTGTTTGCTTCATCACTTAAACCGTTTCTACTTATTTGTTTCTGTCACTTTCCTTCTTTCCAAGAGCTAAACAAATTTCACGATGTTCATCTCAAACAAGCTTTCAATCTATAGCTATCCACTTCCTCGTTTTCGCTCTAGTCACCGTTCAAGTCACCGTATGGGACCTGCGTCTGCTTCGGCTGTACGTACCTTCTTTTCACCTTTTCATTGAACAAGAATCTTTATTCAAATCATCGATTCACTTTTTGTTTACATTACAGACCACACGTTCACCAGCCGGAGGTATCAGGCCAATTTCTTCCTTTCGAACACCTCATGCGGCAACGGGAACGACAACGTCCCGCGCGGTATGCAAGAGATCGAGCAACCTCTCCTCCCGCTCCCGATACAGGTCATCGCTCTGGGTCTAAAATTACCACTACTATTAAGACTGAGACTGAATCTGATGACAGACTTGGATTTGGGACATTTACCGCCATTAAAAACTAAAAGTAATTAATCAGAAGTTTTTCAAAGGGAGAGGGGATTCGGTTTCAAGCCAAAGCTGTGGAGGAGGTCGTGTAGCGGAGAGATGTGTTTGGCGAGGCGAGGGTGCTTTGCAGCACGCTGGAGCTGCAGGAATAGCGGGTGGGTATCTGGCAGGGTGCATAGCCGAGCTGCGTCACGTTGGCGATGTCGCTTTATCTCTAATGGTAAAGGGAGTAAACCTGCATGCAAGTCCAGAATGTCAGTAGCAGTGGTAGATAGTGCCCCTGTGATGATCAGTGCGGCTTTTCTTTGGATAGACGTGAGCTTGGACACAATGGAAGACTTCACTAGTTTTCCATCTTTCCTTGGACGCGTTTGGGGCGCTAACGTGACGCATGCACCGTAAAGCATGCGCGGAATGGCCTTGGACTTGAAGAGTTGTCGGATATGTTGCGCTGACATCCCCTCCGATACCTTCGCCACTCGTCGGAACTGAGTTACCCATGCCTGGCCTCGCTTGACCATCAATGCGTGCTGCTGTTTCCACCGCAGTTCCTCATCTACTAGAACGCCCAAGAAGCGTGCCGCAGTCTTAAACGACGTCATGAGTGAAAGACATGAATTAATTCGGTTGAGTTGGTTACGCGATCCAAAGAGGCTCAGCGGACACCACAAACGGAAAGGAATTTGGGGATGAAGGGGAAGAGGTAAGTCGCGAGCAGAGCTCAAGCGTACAAAACACAAGGATTTATTTGTTGGGGTTGGTGCGGAGAAAGAAGGAGCCGAAAAGGGTCGCGAGATCTGCGAGTTGTAACAAACAATCAAAAGAAGAACAAGAGCAAAAGAACCAATCGCAAACTCACTCTCAGCGGTATCCTTAGCAACGGCAAGGGGGATTAGGCGGAGGGATGGGGGGAGGAGGAGAAGGAGAACGGGGAGCTGAGTAGCCTGCACTGGGTTGGTAAGAAAAGAGCAAACAACCTCAACCTCGTCCTTTAAAATCGTTTACCGTAAAGCCCCATATGGAAATCTCTTCATCCCGCCATCTGCCATCA
>ML179040.1:501492-602818 GCA_004369135.1 Dendrothele bispora CBS 962.96
CCTCACCATAGTATGTATGTAGACCCTATCCGAAATCGTCCCTCTCTCTCAAGTGACAAGCCCCTTGACTTTTTACTAGACTCGTCACCAGCATTACGCAGTGTTTGGCAAGCAAACATGACGCAACAAATAGCGGAGCTTTAAAAGTTGCGCTCTGTGTAACGACTGGGACGGACCGTAGGCATTTTGGCAGGGCCAAATGTCACGCACGGACTTAGCAAAATTTGCCTTCAACCATCACCCACCTCACTCACTCTCACCTTCCACTGGCTCGCTCTCCCTCAAACTTGGTTCAAATACTTGCTATATCACTCAATAACTATTCTAGCTGGTCTATCTGGTCTATCTGCGTGTCTCTCGTTTATCTTGTTGCTCGTACTCTGCGGTGACTAAAAATGCTGGTTTACTGCCTGTTTTCCTGCTATGGCTTCTGACGGTATTCAAACCGACTCCAAACACCTTATTACTAGCTACAGGACCTCTCCGCGTCAAATTGACCCATTTCCACAACATTTATACCGCACTATCAGTCTAACCTTGTCTGTGATCACGCAAAAATGGGACTGTTGGGCTGCCGTATGGACGCAAACTGATCCATTTACTATTAAAAAGTTGTCTTACATGTTTTTCTGTCAGGAGACAAGCCCTTGACGCAGTCAGCTCACTATTCTGTGTCATCAAAGGAAGTTTTTGGTCAATTTCGAAGGGTTTTCCGCTGTTTTTTTGGGCCTAACATCCTAAATCACTCCTTTGAGTATTGCACATCTTTTCTGGTTCGTGTATCACCTCTCACAACTGTTCTTCATTGCGGCGGCATATAAACTGATAGTTTTAACGTCATTTTTTGTAGCTTTTTTATCGGTTTCAGTCCCTTTTGACTGCTTTCATAGGCTGAAGTACCTCGGAACTTCGCACATCAGCATCAACATCTCAAGCTACTATACTGTGTACTCATGCTGTGTAATGCGAATCCTTTTCATGCCTAACCGCGTCCAAGAACATGAATATAGACGCTTAAAGGTCAGAATACTCTACTTTCTATCATGAAAACACTTTTTTTATTGACAATTAGGTTGTTTTGTTTTCGATGTGTGCCATTATACCAGACTTTGCAAACACTGGACTGCATTTTGGGCCGGAGGAACAAGAATTGAAATATCTGGGTTTATATCAACTATGGATCGTATTATACCGTGTATTTTACTGAATATAGTGGATGGCGAACAGTTTTGAAGCTTGACGTGAGGTGGTTAGGGGGTAGATGTTGATCTGGAGGTTGAGCCTTGAGCGAATTTCACTAAGTCCGCGTCACGCTCTGTGACCCTGCTATGTGACTTACGGTTCGTCCCAGCCGCTTCTGAACGAAGCTTGCGGAGTTCGAAAGCGGATGGTCACGAGCCTAACTTTTTACCATGACAGCACCCGAAAAACAAACGCAAACCCACCTTTTCAAATTCGAGTGAATTTCTTTGCAGATCACACTAGATCAACATCACTCCGCCGACTTGATGTTTCCGACCCCTCAGTCAGGTTTAAGTTGTTCCGCAGTAAAAGATTATCATAACGCATCTAAGGTACCAATGGCCAATGGGTTGCTACTAGAGGAAGACCAAGAGATTATCGAGTAGGAGCGTTGATCAGCTTTATTGCTACAGGGTCAATGTCATAGATAAACTTTATTCTTTTACTCTGGCTCTGAGCCTAAACGTTTACGTTGTAGTGAACAACGACAAAGATTTTTGTTGAAACACTACTACGCATTTGATCCCCACATTGCATTCGGGATAGATGAAAACATATATATAGCCCGTCGAGTATACTCACTTGGATGATGAACCAACCTACCGCATAACCTCGACTGAAAGAAACGCATACATATGTGGTTTTTGCACATCTCTATCTGATGACCGAAGGCATAGCTATTGCCGGTGTAACAAATTACTCAAGAAACTCGGAAAAGTGTTCAAGACACCAATGACTCAATTTTTGTTACGCTTTTTTTCTTTGTGGACCTCAAAACTCGATCCGAGGAGATATATATATATATCCAAAGGGAAAAAACGATGGGAAATCGTAAACAGGTACCCACATACATATACATACACTCTAGCGCCTACATACCAAAACTCGGCGCTGATGGCCAATTGCTACTTATGTTATTTGCTGAGGCATCAACTTGACTCAGTTGCTTTTTTTTTCTCACTCGCCCAACCCCGAACATGTCACCACATTGCACAAGGAGTAAGTACATACATACAAACCCGAAGCCGCCAATCGGTGTGATTTATTTTATTTAGTCATGAAACAACAATTCTTTGCCTATGAGCGTGAAGTTAGCCTCAGTTTCATAAGATTTTTTTTCTTTTTCGAGATAAGTTAGGTATATAAGCGTGTAACGTATCCATTATCGCGTAACTTTGTAAGGCCTTCGGAGGTTTGTACTCCCCGAGAAAAAGCTCACTTGAATGGCCGCCTCATCTGAATTCTCCTCGCTACACCTCGAAAGAAAGTTGGCACGATTCTTATTTTTAGCGTAGTGTCTAAGACTGGCGGCAGGGTGCCACGTCGTTTGGTGTACGCTCAGTAATTATGAATCGTAAAGAGAAGAAGGAAAGTGAATATCGATATCAAGTATGCCATACCACTGGGAGTCTCCCGCACAACCATGAGTGCGGCAAACAAACAGCGGCCATAGACATTCAATGCACAGGATCAGCTTTACCTTTATTAAAAAACTGCAACTCAACGAATGACGGAGAAAAAAGACCTCCCAAGGGTTTAGCGTACCAGGGTATACTACGTACATATTGTGTCTATGCCCATCCCGACGGCTTACTATTTTTTCAATTTTTATGTTCGGTGTATTACAGAGTAACAGCCACTGTTATAAAAATATTATCCGGGATCAATGAAGGGGAGTGGGCCATCGCTATTACGAGGCCGTATTAAGTGTCACTGAGCATCCCGAAAAGAGAGTAAAAGTTTCAGACAAACGTGAGTCGAGTTTAGTAAGGACGAGTCCTTCCTAAAGTCGGCCTCGTAACTGGCAATCCACGAACACAAATACCAGGGAATGATTGATGATTGATGATCCCCAGTAGGAAGTTAGGTTTTTTCCAAGCTTTTTTGAGCATTTAAATGTACAGAAATGTTTAAAATGTTAGATGGGCATTTAGAGCCATTTTCGTAAATTTACGAACATTTAAATGTACAAAAATGATATTCCCAACATTTCTGGACATTAATAAAATAATACATCGTTTTTGTTCCGGTTCCCTCTCGTTCCCACCTCTCCTGATCCCCTCGAAGCTCGTTCCGTTCCAATTCTCATTCCCTCCTCTCGTTCCATCCTATTACGTTGTAACCATGGCCGATATTGAAAATCTGGTATTTACGCAACGCCTGTATATCGTATAAGCAAAAATGCATGGTAAAATAAATAAACGCACGTACCACGATGTTTCCTAACCTTCCCCCCGAGTCTTTTCTGCGCTTGAAGTGCACGAGCCTTCTCGTTCCAATTCTATGAAATAAGTTTGTAAAAGCATAAAACAATTGAAAAATCAACAACTCACATTCTTAGCACTGTCATCGAGACCTTGCCAATACTTCGCGAAGGTCCCACCAGGAAGCGGGTTGTCAGTCTTTTGCGACTGTATCCATTCCTCCTCACAAGTGCTCCTAGAAAAGATATGTCGTCAATAAGAAAACTAATACTTGCAAGAAGATGAAAAAGACCTAGCTGTAATTCTTTTCAACTTTGATGAAGTCTCGACTGCGTCATCTTGACACTCATTCAAACCAGATGTAGCACGAGGTAGAGGTAAAGTGGGAATATCCGAGGTATTCGCATTATTAGTCGTTGGGATATTTATGGGAGAAGTCGTGATACCCGGTTGTGCAGAAATGACAGTCGAAGTTCTCGGAACAGTTAAATTAGCCTGATCTATGACAGGAACAGAGGAAGCGACGGTCGCGCTCATGAATGGGTCAGTGGTGTTACCATGAGTGAGGGTTTCCGACTCAGTCGAAGCGACAGAAGGTCCTGAATCAGCTGGAGTGGCCGAGCCCTGGCCGTCATTCGAAAACTCGTTAGGCAAAGATGTAAATTTGTCAACCAGGTTCATGGCCTCGTTCCTAGATAAGAAACAATTTGATTAGTCCCTTATTTGGAGAAAAAAATCAAAGAAAACACAAACGAGTCATCGTCAATGAATAAAACATCCATCTTCTCAGCTGCCTTAGTCTTTTGCTTCTTCTTAGGTGGCACCGTCTCCTCATCGCTTCCTTCAAATTTAACATCAAGACCTTTTCGACCCTTCCACTGAGAGAATACCCTCCTAACGAAAATCTTGACCTTCCAAGTATCTCCTGCGAGTTGGAAGAACTTGAGCCGGCTATCGTTCAAAATACGGCTGTAAACGTAAGTGCGTGCCATTTCTGATGCATACCTCCACTCCGTAGGAGCATAACCTGCCCGGTTAATAGTATCGAGCAATTCCCGAATAGAAGTGTTTGCGTATGAGAGAATAGACTTCGGCACAGGTGATCCATCTTCCATTTGAAGATAAGGATGTCGATTGGAGTCATCAGTACCCGACGGTCGTCCACGGCGCTTTGAGGATGAGGAAGAGATGCTTGTCGTCCCCATTTTATCTTTGACGTCTTGCTTAAATTCCCCTTCGTCCCATATAGTAACATTGGGAAACAGAGCACGATCTAAAGGAGGGGGCAAAGGCGGGGTAGAAGGAAGTCCAATTGTTGCTGGGCTTGACACGGCTTGAAGAACGGAGTCTTGAAGTTGCTTGATATCATCCGAGTACTTGTTAAAATTATTGCTAACGAGAATCAGAAAGATGTACACGGTGAAATAAAAGAAACGTACCAATATTCCTCCAACTTAGCCTCAAGTATAACATTTTGTCGGGCAGTATCGTCTTGAGATTTCCGTAATTCCTTGTTTTCGTTCTGGAGCTTGACAATTTCGAGTTGTTGTAGTGCATATACGCCATTGGGTGCATTGGACATATAGTTTAATAGAAGGAAAGAAGGATATCCGAACAGCTGGTAGCCATGAGGCATATAGATCATCAAAGGTAATTAAACTCACGGGGAGAGCTACGTTACGACCGTAGACACCGTCAGATGATTGAGAATGTGTTCTGTTGTGGACCGATGAGCCCCGTAACCGCAAATCTTCATGAGAAGCAGGTGTTCTGTATCGGCTAATATGGTACTGGGGTGAGGAAGGACTATAATAGTCGTTATCCTCATCAGCAGATGTATAGGATGCTTGGTTCATGGAATGGTCCCTGGGTGAGTCATACATAACTTAAAAGATAAAGTTAAACTATCAGCAGATCTCTCTTCAACAAGATCTATTGAAGACGTACCGCAGATAAAGTCGAGTACAGGTGGTGGGTTGTGGTCGAGTCTGAGATGTTTACCTCAGGCAACGTGCATATATCCACCATTTGACATGTGATAAATTCTTATTAAGACACGTATATGCTGTGCTCGCTCACCCATTTACGTCTACCATGTCCTCAACAAAGCACGAACCCAAAGAAATTACACTTTCTACTCCTCCCACTCGTCCATCCAGAGTTGCAGCTGCTAAAACACAAATCAAAAAGCAAGTATTCAATTTTACTCCCATCAATTATATGTTATACTCGTACTAAATTGACTTATACACAGCAGAGATTTATTCAAACCTGGTGGGATACTCGACACTCAGACCAGAGATACTCAATGGGAGGATGCATCTGGGATATATGATCATCCTGACGACCGTTTCCCCATGCAATCCGATAAAGAACATTATCCATATGTATAATGAACAATGAGAAGTAACAGTCAGACTCCTTATCACGGTAGAGTTGCGCTCCGTCATGAGAATGGTGAAGCAAAATGTCGTCCTTGTTGATTTGACCTCGAAGAACAGCTTTGATATATTCCGAGCCACATATGGTATCGTCGTAAATGGCAAGTTTTCCGCCGTTGTCTTGGAGTTGCTGTATAATGCCCTCTGTCTGTTTTTCCCGGTAGTGCATCAATCTAGCTGTTTCGTGAGAGGAGTATAGTGATTGAATCCAAGGACCGAGTGGAATTGTAACAAAACGACGAATGGGAGACCGAGTTCCTGGGTGATAACGAGGTTTAAAGCAGATTGGGCATTGGTCTAGATCTGACCAGGGACCAGTAAAAGCAGCGCAAGTATCTTGACACATGTCGTTCCAGATGGGGACAATGCCACTAATAGCCTTGAGCCGGTGTTTGATTTGGAAGTGAGAATAGAACGGGTCGTCAGGATATACTTCTAGGAATATTTGGCGGATTTCATCAAATGCTTCACGGGATAAACGATCCAGAACGTTAAAGACTTTGAGCGATTTCTGAAAATGTTTGTCGTATATAAGTGTGTCTGAATTAGGTTCTGCCCGTCGTAGTCGGTCAATATCTTCTTGTTCCATACCAGATTTCTCGAGAGTCGCATTTTTCAAAGCATCGATGAATCGTCCTGTAGTCCGAAGGTCCTCTATTTTTGGCTCAGTATTGATAGAGCCGGATTCATCATGGTCTGGATTTTCGGGGGTAGGCGGCCTGAGTATCTGTTCATTTGATGTGGTTTGAGGTGGAAAGGCAGAATGATCGTCCGAGGATGGTAGATTTGGAGTTATTGGACGAGAAGGTGTATCGAAATCGAGATCCTGGTACATATCATGATCGGAACCTTCTGTTAAGCTCTCTTCTGTCCGCCTATTGGTAAATTTGAGTTTTGTATACAAGATTTAGTGGTAGAATATCTAACGTTGTAGGAGCTTGTGAGTTTAATCTTTTTTGCTTCTTCTTCTTCTTCTTACGGGTAGGTAACGACCGTTTGAGAGGATTGTCTCGGAGTTCAAGCCCTCTAGAAGAGAGGAAATCACGGAATGCAGCGTCATTGCAGTCTTGAGCAGCTTGACCTGGTTTTTGTATGTGTCTTGAACTCGGCATGTTGATGGTATGTCTTAAAGAGTTTTATATTGAGTGTCGTTTCGTCTTGTCAATGGAGCTTTTTAAAAGGGCGATCGGCGTCATTATTTCCAAAGTCTAATTCTAAAACTAGGATTAAGAAGAGAACGCGAAGGCTGGATGATATCATAAATGTGGGAAAATGCACAGGAATGAAACAAATGGCTAGAAATGCGTGAAAAAAACCTCACTTCCTACTGGGGATGATCCGTTGGCACGATCTAGATTGACAATAACTGTGCCTATTCTCCGACGAATTGACTGGCTGGCGGCGCGTCACCCATGACGCTAGACGAAAGTGTGTAAAGTTATCCACGGCATGCAGCAGCAAAATGTCTTACGTTTTTCACGGCACTGATTCCCCTGTCAGCTTCACAAGTCTATTGTGCAGAACGATTGCAGAATGTCATTCATACCAGGAGATTTATCAATCCCGAAGAAGATTATCCGATCGCAGAGCAGCTTACTTCGCCGATACTGGTTATGACTCATGGCAAGCACTCAATTCATTTGCCACAACAAAGATTCCGATAAAAAAGAACATGTCATAAGTGAGTCTTAATCCGACCCTCTGTGAAAGCGTATTCACAAGTAACTCAGGTAAAGTTCAAGATTAGACTCGGAGTATATACTCTATTAACATTTCTCTAGACGTGGCTACATCGCTTTCGAGCAAAAGATAGAGTGGTGGCTGGTAAGTAGATTTATATGCATCAGAACTTTCTGTACTGAGCTATCCAGCTTCAATCGTCTTAAGAACGATCTTCTAGATTCCGACCTCAATCCCAACGTCTTCGGCAATATGCGGACCTCTGTTCTAGGCAGTTGACCCAACACTTGGAACCGGTTACAATCTGCGAGAAGATTCCCTACAAGGTTCCTGCTCATCCTATGATGAGTGACCAAGACTTCTTGAATAGGCAGTACGAATCACAGACCCCCCCCCCTCTTCCGAGATTCACTGCGCTTCTGAGGTAGCAGTAACAGAGAAGAAGTTCTAGGTATTTACTATCGTTTCTTTTCTTCTTTGACTTGATTAGACTAAAACATTTCTCTTTCTGCATGTTAGAGCCCTCGAAATTATATCGAGACTAGTAGTCACTCGTACGATTTTGTTCATTTTGAAACTAACACTAATGGTTTTTAGAGTTACGATCATCCACCGGCCAGTGAATCAAAGGGGCTGGCAGAGTAATAACGTGGGCCAGAGACAGCTGAGGAGTCCTCAATAATCCCCAGTCAGGTTCATGTTCCGCAGCAAAGATTATCATACGCATCTAAAGTACCAATGGTTAATACTTACTAAAGGAGACGTTGACATCGAGCAGGAGCACTGATCAGGTTTATTGTACAGTGTCGGAAATTTAAATACGGAGCCGTAAGCGGCTGTAAGCGGTTATGATGAGCGTAATGAAATCGGCCATTACGGGCCATTATGGCAGGGAGGAAATCATTATAAAGTCCTCGGTTAATCTAGTTATGACGCATTATAATGGAGCAGCCGGCATGTATAATGTACACGTGATCGTTATGTTTCGGAAAAAAGAAATTGATCCCATTGCGCACACAGCCGCTTATTGTACCACACTGGACAACTCCAGGAATCGAACCAACGACCCTTAGGATATCGGTAATACCGCGCCAGCGCGATATACCACTGTCCCATCTGCCTGTATTTTACCAGAACCCCAAGCTTTATATGAGTAGTCACGGCTAGGTATATAACCACAATTGTTGTCTGTTGCGAGTCTCACTCTAAAATAGAATACCTTTCATTGTGAACTTTGCAAGTGTAACATGTGTCGTAACATTTTGTAGACAGTCTGTACACATGTTCACTGCTATTACATCATGATACATCGGAAACATGTCCTTCATTCGTAACAAGGAGTCTCCATCCAGCAAATCAAAGACAAATCTATTGGAGAGTAATGGATTCTCTTCATCAACAGGAGCTAAAATCCCACAGATGATTGAATGAATGGGAATAAAATCAGTTGTGCTGCTCCTTCTGGATTAAACCTAGTCAATGGTCATGCATGGAACATGTTTGAACAACTCTATAAGGCTGAACAAATGCCACAGCATAAATTTTTCCATGAGCACGACAAGTGAAAAACTGGATTATTTGCGCAAACCGGACATCCACTTCTGTTCTCTTGAATAAAACATAATCAAATCAGGCATATGGAAACTTGGGTTGCAGTAAAGGTAATCTATTCTCCAGCTTTCCATAGATTCATAGTTGACTTTGAGAAATTGAAATGGAGTGATCTGTAGTAATGCATGAGTTGTATCATTACTGTATAGAATAAATATATACATACTGCATCCCTTGAAATGTATTTAACTTCCTTGCCATTTGGGAGGGGAATATCATTAGCAGGGAGAAATCCTATCACAGACTGGCCCAAATATATTCTGAACCATGAATACATTTGAAACCAAGGGAAAAATGGTGTCTTATAACACTACATGGACAAAGTCCCATGAAAGCATGGATCAATGCAATCATAAGAACATATTCAGATAATACCAAAAGTTAAATGAATCAAGGAGCTTCTTACTGTTCTTCATAGTCAGTGGACATTTAAAAGGGATAGGAAATAATGTCTGAGAAATATTGTCACCACAGTGAAGTGCATTCTCTGTCTCTGAGTATGCCTGTTTTTCCTGACTCTGACGACTTTTTGCCCACCTATAAAGGTGTCAAGCCATTGAAAAATCACATATATACCATAATATTTAAGTACAAGACATCAATTTCTATTAAAGTTACTGTACAGGGCTTCTTAATCATTCATTTGCTTTTGGCAAGATTTGGTCTGCTGCCCTGCATGCCAATCCGACTACAAGAACAGTATCTTTTTTTTGTCCTGCTGGTATCGCAGGGATCAATACAAGAAGAACCTGGTTCAGGAATACTGGTCATCTGGGAGTCCTTTGTTATTCCCAAGTGATAGGTTAAGAAATATACAAGGTGAGAATAGACGAGACGGGTGGGGGGAGAACCAAGTCACACCAAAAATACCAATATATCCGCCGAGCGGATTGATGACTGGAAAGTCGGACAGAAAGTAAATATATTTGTCGTTTAGATAGGTGTCTAGATATATTTTGTATCTCAAAGCTAGATATATGAACGGAAACCTGATATATTTGGACACATCAGTGAGCAGATACATTGCCAATCAAATCAATTGAAAGAAGTACAAAAAGATCTTAAATCCAGGCTCCGGACATGGGTGCGGATATGCGTCTAGAAAGACAATAAGTCCGGTGTTATGATACAAATACCGATAGTCCATCTGTCTGTGAAACAGATATTTCAGAACCAATTTTAGGCATATCGGTACCAAGGAAAAATGAACTATCGGCATCCATATCATGAAGCCGGACTTATTGTCTTTCTGGTGGCATATCCGCACCCATGTCCGGAGCCTGGATTTGAAGTCTTTCCGTACTTCTTTCTATAGATCTGATAGGCAATGTATCCGTTCACTAGCCAGATATACTGAAATGTGTCCAAATATATCAGGTTTCTTTTTATATATTTAGCTTTGAGATACACAATATCTAGACACCTATCTAAATCGCAAATATATCTACTTTCTTTCCGACTCTCCGGTCATCAATCCGCTCGGCGGATATATTGGTGTTTTTGGCGTGAGTACTGTGAAGCGGCATTGCGTGCTCTATAAGCTATTTTTGGCTTCAGTTGTTCCCAGGTCAATAAGCAATTACAACGGCCCGGTTCCAATTATGATTGTATTTGAGATTTATAATGCCGTTTCCGATTTATGATTATATTACAGGATTTAACCGGTCCTTTAAACACGATCATTCCTTTAAACAGCAGCGATTTTCTAGACTTCAGAAGAGCCTGGGGCTTCCATATGGGCTCATTCTGGTAGGTACATATGTATCTTGTACTTGATACTTGAAAAAATGGTGTGGGATGCTATTGCCATTATGCGGGGGTAAATTTAGTGCTGGAGCAGGATTTCAGCAAAAATTTGACTTGTAATCTACATTCTACTATCTACAGTATACAGAACCGTGGTGATTCTAATACATGCAGGGCCACTCAAAGTCCCTTGAAAATGAGTTTGGAGTGAAGCGCCTGAGATTTGCGAGTTCTACAGGTGAAACAGGTGTTTTTGTCGGCGGGAGGTGTGACTAAGGTCACAATGGTGACATTGTGTGATGCTCGGTCACACAATACGAAAGACCCCGAGTTTGCACATGATCTAGTAGCCCCTAAGCCAAAAATTATAAAGCTACGTCTGGCAAAGTGGTAGAGAAGGAGAGCGGTGAAGATAGATGAAGAGGAATCATCAACAGACGATGACAATTGAGTTCTGTCACACATGTGTGTGACATTTGTTACTTGCCCTGTCACACTGTTTAAACGACCCAGAACAGCCGAATTACGGGACGTTGCATTCTTTTGCTCACTGCTACGCGTACACCTATCCTAGCAACCCCAAAATTGGTACAGACATAGTTTGGATGGTCCTAATGTAGTGTATATAGTTATCTACCCGATACATACTCTCAGTAATACTCAGTGCTCTGATTTCAGATTTAGTGTTTAAAGGACCGGTTAAATCCTGTATATTGCCGTTATAATGCTGATCTCATTATAATGACGAAACTTTTTTTCCGACAAGGGTCATGTCATGGGACAACTTTATTCTTACTCTGGCTCTGAGCCTACTTACTATGTTATTGTGAAGTACATACTGAGCACGGATATTACGGGAAAGATGACAGGCACATCGAGCACCACTACATGCACAGTACATACCTGAACTCAGACAGCTTCTCGCTCTGTTAGAGATGACGCACTGATACACAGCAACACGCGCCTGGAATTCGTAAAAAATGACCATCGATGGCCCAGAGGGCTGGAAACGAAAAACGAAGTGTTGAGAAACTCAGCACAGAGCTCTCAACTCAGCAGCACTGCGTTGGACACCCTGATCTCAAAAAAACCTCAAGATGAGACTCTAGGACTCCTCACCGAAACGGCCCGAAAGCTCTTGACATTGTTACAAACTTTAGCCTTCAATTTACTCTAAAATAACTATAGACCGAGCAGAAATACTGAGGTTCGTGACGAACCCAGGGTCGCAACAAGCCACAAAGCGATCAGAGAACTCTAAAAACACAAACCCAAAGCCAATGACAATAAGATCCAGACTTGAAACCCAAAGCAACGTACGAAGTAAGGCCGTCCAACTACCCATGGGACAAGCTGAGACTCTCCGAAATGCACCCCGCTAAGTAAAGTAATCAGCCTTACGAAGTTTCCGATCACCAAGCCCAATGCTACGGTTTACCTGTGCAAACCGTCCCGAATAAGACGAGCCCCTAAACCAATGACAAACTTCTGATAGATGAGCTCAAAGGTTTACAATGGAGGTAAACCTCCCAAAATCAAGGTATGAGTCACAAGATTCAATCCCAGGCGAACTAGCAGAAGCAATGATATAGACCCAAAGTGATGAGCCTGTAACGGGAGGAGAGGCCGAGCCAAAGCTTTGAATGACGATGAGCCCTGCGCCGAAAATGTCAGAAAATGGTCGCAAAGGGATAAGACGAGATCAAATGATACATCCAGATGAGCTGGCAAACGTGATAAAACGAGCTCAAAGTGAACAAAAAATGCCAGTGAATCGAACGTTAAGCCCGGAATAATGAGATAAGTCTCAAGTGACGAGGTGAAAAGAAAGTACGTAAAGCCGAAAGGCAGACGATGAGGTCCTGGAGGTGATCTGAAAAGATGACGAGACCGCAACAACGAGAAAGAGGATAGATAAGACGAGCCCGAATTCAGGAGATGAACATCGTGAAATTTGTTCACAAGAAAAAAACCAAAGTAGCAGAAACAAGCCAGAAGTGATGAAATGAGTCCAAGCGATGAAGACAAACACCAAACAGATTAAGACCGTCTCACAAATTTCGGAAGGCCGAGAGTAGTGAAACGTGAAACCAAAATGATGACAAACCCGAGACGAGGTCAAAGAGCCCGATACAATGAGTTCAAAGTGATGACAAGTCTGAGATGCAGACAAGCCCTTGCAAAATCGACAAGGTAAAGCCAAACGCGAGAAAAAGATCCGACAATAAATCACTGTCTATGCGCTTTCGATGGACATCAAGCAAAAGGTGTTTCTGAAGAAAGGTCCACGAAATGACTATCACCCGGAGAAACAGGTCACATTCTAGTAACGAAAATCTACATAATTGCTGTATAGAAAGAAAGTCAACGTTATACAAATACAACCATGGTGCTACGCAAAGAAGCACTTGAGTAATCAAATCAGCGGATGCATGAAAAATCATTCGATACAGAGGATTGACACAGTGCAGAGACCATCCGATATAATCTGCAGAGCAGTGGTAAGTGAAAATCGACAGATATCATGAGCCAATAGGTTGAGGCCTGCAGTAAAGACCTTTGCCTCGTTATACTTCAACAAATCGATGACGATTAGTCTCTACTCTAAAAATAAATCCTCGTTTTAAAAATTTCTACAAAAAATTTGGCTAAGTCAAAACAACCACGTGACTTTTGGCCGTTCTGCCAAAAGTGCCGGATTATGAACCAGTCGCTTCGCCAACAGTTTTGATCGACTGTCATCAAAATTTTGCAGAAGTGACTGGTTCGAGTCTAGCAAACGACTGTAAACTTAAAGCATAAAACTTACAATGTGTTCATGCTAGATTGAACTCGAGGCCTGTTGGTGGTAAAAGAATGACATGTGACACAACTAAACCACTGCGCTATATTGTTCCGGACATGTGGCAATTTTGCGTGGACATATGACACTTGAAAAAACTTGATTAATAGACATGTGCCATGAGACTAGGTTTACAAGTCATCCAATAGTCCAGGCACCCGGAGATTGATTACATGTACATGACATACAGGCCGCACGTCATCGAAGTACTCAGAATACATACTCTCAATGCAGAGCTCCAATGACCTGCGGGAACGCGTTTCTAGTGTTGCTCAGTGTCTTTCTGACAACAATCTCACTCTTCGATTTATGATGTCATGATCTACAGCTATTCTAGGAAGTTTCTGGTCCGGTTCGGAGGGTCTAGGGCCGTTGCCAACCAAGACACGCTCCGAGACTCGAGTGGTGCCAGGCTACGCGGAGTTTGAAATCTCCGCTCCGACGACCAACCGCCTGGGAAGGAGGCTGGCCAAATGGGTGACTCTCTGCGGATGGCGTGTGACTCTTTTTCTAATCATTAGCACGTGGCCACTCAAAACAGCATGCGCGTACACAAGAACAAGCAAACACCTCTCTTGTTCGCGCTATGATGGACGAAACAATGGCCTCTATTGAACAGGAAGCTTCTCCCCCACCAAGAAAGAGGTATCTCGCCACTTAATTTCTCCTTCATGCCTTATCTAAATTTACGAACAGATCGAAGACTTCTATCACTCTCTTCTGCTATGTTGTCGGCGACAAAGCTCCTTTCTCAGTGCAACTCCCAAGCTCGGCCACCGTCGACGATCTCAAGAAAATGATCAAACAGGAGGACCCAGATGACTTGAAAGCGATCGCCGCCCACAAACTCGAGCTCTTCGACGTTTCTGTCCCAGACGGAGGCGATATCGCGACAAAGGTGAAGGCCGCTCTCACAGTTGGAGACAAAGAACCCCTCAGGGCGACCAAGATGCTTTCCAAAGTCTTTCCCGAACCACAGGAGGAGACTATCCATATCGCGGTGAAGCTACCCTATGGTACTTGTGAGTCTTTTGCATTTCATACATTTTGTCTTACTTAGTCTCCGATCTTCTCCTTCCTTTAACGATTGACATCTGTTCCGACTCTTCATCTCATATCTGCCTCTGCATTACGCTCGAAAATGGTTCTATATCCCCCTATTCTCTGTCGTTGCATGTCAAGCTCCCCCAGCATCAATCATAGTACAGCAGGGTATGGGGGATGGTAAAGGCATGTAATCTGTTTGTTCATCGTTTTTGATTATTTTCTGAAAAGAAGCTGCAGTTGCGGCCCTGAAGCGAGCAATGTCCAATCCCTTCGTTGGGTTGGCAACAGCGGCTCTTTTTGACCATCTCATTAATTGTCGACGGCTATTTCGAGAGGGAGCAACTCATACTCGGTTCTATGCTAAATTTACTTCTGTTTGTAACAGTTCCGGAACCGGGAAAACGAGAGCTGTACTGCAGGTACTTCACGCCTTCCCTGATCGGAAAGCCACTGACGAATTCATCGATGTACAGCTACGTGATCATCATGTCCCCGTCGTCTATATCAATCTCCGACCCGTATCCGATTCGCTAAACTATCCTCCGAGCGATTTTGAGATTGCGCCACTGTTAAAAAGACCTACTGATAGTGCTGCGGAATTCTTTCTGACGTGTATCATACTGTTTCGTGCACTCTTTCGACAATTGCTACTGAAATTCAATCAGCGCTCACCTGACTCTGCTCAGCGCTCAGCTGCAGATTTCGTCGAAATGGTAACCAAATGGAACGACGATTTCACGGCGGACGTGTCGCTTGAAAACCAGAATCGAAGGGAATTTCTCGGTGCTGTTAGGGATTTGCATACGGAGGTGCGTTTGTTGATTATCGTAACAAATACGCACAGCTCATGTCGTACAGATAGCAAAGGGAAGTGACACTCATGCGGTGCTGCTAAAACATGAATACGATCAACTCTGTCGGTTCCTGGAGACATTCCGTATGGAGAACGAGGATCCGTCCAAGAACACGGCTCCGGATTCGCCTATGCTTGTCATTGCAATCGATGAACTCCAGGAACTCACGGAGCCGAGGGGTAGGCACGACAACGCCTATTCTCCCTTTCACCTCCTTGGTCGGGCCATTAAAGTTTTCTCTGAATCCCGAAGCCCTGGACCTGACGCCTGGGTGGTTTTCTTATCAACAAATAGTAAAGTCACCCACTTTGCCGCTCCAGCCGTGATCCGTATGTATGCATTGACCTTTCCCATTTTTATCACTCTCACCGATCTCGCAGATCCTTCACAACGAGTTCTGAACGAGGGGCAATTAATTTTCCCGCCATTCTGTCTTCTCCAGTGGGATACCTTTGACGAACCCAAAAACGTCCTCTCCGTTGGTAATTATGAGGATGCGATTAGTTTCGGCAGGCCACTGTAAGTGTCATATGTCTTGTATCGGTACCCATCCTCAACATTTGATGTTCAGGTGGAAATCCGTTAATTCTTTGGAATTATACCGGAAGCCTGAGGCTATGTCGAAATTTGCCCTCACCAAACTGATCAACTCGGATGTTAACCGCATCAATTCGGCGCAGATGATCAGCGACGAAATGGCGTTAGCGGTGCTTGGCCAACGTTTTGCCATCGATTTCTTGTTCGGTGCCTGGGAAGCGGTCCCCTTCGTCGACACTTCAGTCGCAAGTCATATGCGAGTACTCACTTCCACCACTGAGGACCGCTCGTGGCGATACACCACCTATCCCTCAGAACCTGTCCTTTCGAATGCAGCTGCCCAGTTCATGTATATGGAAGAGCAAACTGTCTCTCGGCTTTCACGGACTCTTGTCCAGAACATTGTTGATGGCCTCGTCGATGCTGGAGAGGTCGGAGAACTTATGAGCAGATTGCTCATCCTCATCAGTAGAGATTTTGCTGCCATTTTGAATTACCGTATCCAGATTGCTGGCGACTCACCTAAGAGTCGTTCACCTCCTTTGTCTCAACGTTTTCCCTCTTCGCACGGCGATTTCTTCCCGTACCTGCGACCCGTTCCTTTACTTGATGTTCTCGACATCTTGTTAGGCTTAGAATGGTTATCCGAATGCAAGGAGGATATCGTATCTGCCTTCAAACGGGCCTACATTTCTGCTTCACACTGGAACGTTTTAAGCAAAGACATAGGGCCACTCCTAAACGTCACGTACGTAATGTTTGCGTTGGACTTGCGCAGTACTGATAGGACTACAGGGCTTCAGACTGGCTCAAATCGTATTTCTTGTGTGGTGTTGCTGTTCAATGCCGTCATGACCAACCTCTAATCGACAAAGTCGTTCCAATCTTGTTTTTGAATCCCGCCGGTCAGTATGACGGCATGTCTTGTTGGCTTATCCAAGATAAAAACAAGACGAAGGTGGATTCTAGAGCACTGCGTTCAATTGAGGTTGGCCACACATCCATTGATTTGGATACCGGTAAACCGTACGTGGTGACATGCTTCAATTTCGGCGTCAGAGGACTCAGTGGGGAAGGCAAAGAGGATGGCACAGAGGAAGGCAAAGAGGAAGGCAAAGAAGACAAAACGGAAGGCAAAAAGCTCAAAGGCTGTCGTGTCACCATGCCATCCAGAGGTACCCATATATCTCGCGCACTGAGGATCGAAGTTACGGGTCTCTCCGAAGAAGTCTTCCCAGTCCTCAAGACTCGATACGATTTTGCTAGGTCGATTATTGCTCTGCTACAGGCAACCAAAACCATCCAAATACCGAAAGATTCTACGAACCAGGCATTGGTTCGTGTATCGCTCGAGTATGCTTCATCGAAACCACGGGCCGAGAAGGAAGCGGAGATATCTCGGTTGCGGAGTCAAACAGTTGCGGCTTGATAGTATTTTGTTGAGGTTGGAAGCTGTGGAGAGTCTTTGATTGCGTGAGGGTCGTCGTGCATGTTGATTTTTGTAGGTCAAGGTTGACGTTGAGAGTTTTGATGTTAGGAACAGAATCGAGGCTCGTTAAAATCACGCATTTCTAACATCAATTTTTTAAAAATGGCTGTTTTTTTTCCGTTCCAAATGTGGTCTAATGATTCGCACTTTTTTGCATTAATGTAAGTAAGAAAAATGAGATGCATTGATTAGATTATGAGTAGAAAGTAATAAAACGAGGAACGAAGAGGAGAGTAGAGACAAAAAGACATCGATTTGTTGAAGTATAACGAGGCAAAGGTCTTCTGAGGCCTCAACCTAGTGACCAGATATACACTCAACAAGCCCAGATTGTATCGGATGGTCCACACAGTGTCAAACACAGAAGCGAAAGATTCTTCAAAAATACGTGATTTGATCATGAACAAGTGATTCTTCGCGTAGCAACGTGGTTGTATTTGTTATAACGTTGACTTTCTTTCTATACAGCAGTAAGGTAGATTTTCGGTACCTAGAAAGCGACCTGATTGAGTGGTAGACGGCGTGGACTCTTCAGAAACACCTTTTGCTTGGTAAATCGAAAGAGCATAGAAACAGGAAGCCATTGACGATCTTTTCTCCCAATTACCTTTACCTGTCGATTTTCCAAGGGCTGGCCCCCCAGGATTTTAACTAGTTTCGAGTCGAACAAGTCTCAGATTCGACAACATCACCGTTTAAACGTTTAACGTTTAACTCTCTCCCTCACAAGTGAGTGAGACGGACACAAACTGGACGCTGTTTGCTTCATCACTTAAACCGTTTCTACTTATTTGTTTCTGTCACTTTCCTTCTTTCCAAGAGCTAAACAAATTTCACGATGTTCATCCCAAGCTTTCAATCTATAGCTATCCACTTCCTCGTTTTTCGCTCTAGTCACCGTTCAAGTCACCGTATGGGACCTGGCGTCTGCTTCGGCTGTACGTACCTTCTTTTCACCTTTTCATTGAACAAGAATCTTTATTCAAATCATCGATTTCACTTTTTGTTTACATTACAGACCATACGTTCACCAGCCGGAGGTATCAGACCAATTTCTTCCTTTCGAACACCTCATGCGGCAACGGGAACGACAACGTCCCGCGCGGTATGCAAGAGATCGAGCAACCTCTCCTCCCGCTCCCGATACAGGTCATCACTCTGGGTCTAAAATCACTATTACCGAGACTGGGACTGAATCTGATGACACATACCTAGATTTGGGAGGTTTACCGCCATTAAAAACTAAAGTAATTAATCAGAAGTTTGTCAAAGGGAGAGGGGAACGCTTTTCGGGACGTTTGCTGATTCGGCATAGGGTAACCACAGGTAAACCGCAGCAGCGGGCTGGGGGAGCGGAAAATTCGTAAGGATAACTTACATACATAGCGGGGAGCATGGAGGAGAGTCTCAGTTGGCCCATGGGGAGTTGGAAAGACTTGCTTAGTACGTGGCATCCGGGTACTGAGTCTGGGAAGAAAAGCAATATGGATCGATTGGATTGGATTTGGGGGTTGAGTTTACGTTTTGAGTTCTTGGGGGGTCACTTTGACCGCGAGGTTCGAGGAGTTGTTCTTTGGAATAAAAGTAGGGTTATTTTGGAGTTTGAAGGCTATACCCACTGAAGAATGAATTCGCCTTTGCCATGATCATTTATGCTGGCACCGTGAATATGTCTCCACTGCAGCCCTCGACCTATGTCTTCCTTCAACACCTCATCAATATGATGAAGAATAAGGCAATGCGCTGTGGCGCTTTTGCGATTGACATAGACACGACATAGAGTTATAGCTTGATAGAGCAATAAGAAATTTAGATCAAGATTGCCTTATAATTAAGAGCACGTACTAAAGTTTGTAACAATGTTAAGAGCTACCGGGCCCGACGCGGTAACAAGTCCACTCATCGGGTTTTTTGGACTAACGTGTATACAAACAACTTATGGATACTAAGTTTCTCAAACATCATTTCCAGCTATCAACAATCGACAGATATATTACAATTCCGCGCGTGTTACGATGTGTGTGCGTGCATCTACAAAGAGCGGTCTGGTAGGTATGTACATGTACACATATAATATATATATACTACATGAAGTATGGGGCCACGAGCAAAAAAAATTCTCCTTTTTTTTTTCTTGAGGCGGAGGGAGTGACGAGTAAGTGGGTATAAGCAAGCAGAGATGAGGGAGGTATCAAAGGTAAAACTAAACGGCCAATTGTACAAAAAGAAAAAACAAATAATAAGTGGGGGCCGGAGGGTGAATGAGAATGAGTGTTTGCTTTCAATGGTTTCAAGTGCAAGAGGGTATAAATAAAGCAGGGGGTTGGGATGATGAAGAGCAGCGTTATTGTAGGTCATGGGTCATTGAAAAGAAGGGAAGAGAGTGGGTATGTGTGCATAAGGGATTTCATGTAAGTTTGTTCATAAGTCACAACAGTTGTGTGTGTGGAGGAGGAGGAGGCCAAAAAAAAGACGACAGTTCGATCATATGCAGAGTTTTGGGGTGTGTGTTATCGTGTAAGAGAGGCATAAATAAAGATCAACGAGCGGGGCATAAGGAGAGAGAGGAGAGAGTGTCGAAGAGACCAAAAAAAATGTTGGGGACGAAAAGGACAAAGAATTTTTTCACCAAATCACATTCCTATTCCAAACGTCTGGCAGTTACTCATCCCAGGAGCCATTCCCACTGGATTCCCACCCTGCATCTGTCCATGCATCCAACGATGTTGTTGTTGTTGATGATGATGGGGATGATGAGGATGATACTGATCATCTTGCACGGGTCCATTGGCATTTGGTGTTAGCGATATGGGTACGGAAGGACTAGGGTTCCTGCTCCTGCTTATACTGATAGTACTAGGATCGTTGCCGCTTCCTGATGACGATAACGACGCGATAGATCCTATCGAACCTGATCGGCTTCGTGATTGCATGTTGCTGTTGTTGTTGTTGTTGTAATACGCAGCTTGGTGTGAAGCTTGTTGGTGTTGGTAACTAGTGTAGTGTTTTGGGACTTGTCCTTCGTACACAGTGGTCGCCGCCTGTGGGGTCTGAACACCTGGTTCGGAGTATCCCATACCACCACCACCTCCACCTCCTCCTCCTCCCATTCCCATCGTGTTCATCGCGTGCATAGTCTCTATGCTGGGGATTTGGGATTCGTACATCGGCATGCTGGGTAAGGGAACAGAGGGTGTAGGAGAAGCGATCATTGGGATTTGTTGTTGGGAATGGTGAGATGATGAGGGTGGAGGAGGAGGATGAGGAGGATGCATTGCGACAGGTTGGGTCTGAGCTGGACCAGGGTTCATACTACTATTATGATATCCCCCATGATGAGAGTCTTGATATCCTCCTCCGAGCGGGAGTCCACCGACTCTCCAATCCGGAACAACACCGCCGACATCATCATCATAAAACCCTTCTTCATCATCTTCCATCATCATTCCACCGTTACCACTGGAATCAAGAGGCACGTGTATAATTTCGACTTCTCCTTCCAACACGATCGCGAAACCTTCTCCTCTGACGGGTTCCTCTACTCTCTGAACGCCAGCTTGATCTCTCCATTCGTTGACTTCGCGTCTGAGAGAGTCGGTTTCTAGCTTGATGAGACGAAGTTCGCGAGAGGCCAAGAGGCGGTGACGACGTGAAGCGTGCATGTAAGCGATAGACGAGTTGACGATGGCGGATTTGGAAGGACGACGGATTTGAGAGAGGTTGGGAAGGAGGGAAGCGAGATCCTGTTCAAAAAGATTTTCCCTTATTAAGTTTCATGGACCGACGACTATAGTTGAAGAAAAAGACGCGCGATCGATGCGTCGCGTTGCGGTGCGTACCTGAAATCTGCCATTAAGCGTTTCCCTACGCGCTCTTTCCACAGCGTTGTGAGTGGCTCTACGTTCAGCGGTGCTCGGACGACGAGAAGAAGGTCTGCGTTTGTCGTGGTCTATCTTCGCGTTGGAAGCAGCTTTGTTTGGTTTAGGAGGATTGTTGGGTCCAGTGGTAACTGTCGTGGAGCGGTTGAGAGGCGTTGTAGAGAACGGCGCGGCTCGCATGCCACTGGGTGGTGAGACTGGGGTGATAGGTTGAGGCGAAGAGGCTGTCGATAGAGGTGAAGAACCGCCCGATGGAGGAGATGAAACGACGTCATGAGTGAAAGACATGAATTAATTCGGTTGAGTTGGTTACGCGATCCAAAGAGGCTCAGCGGACACCACAAACGGAAAGGAATTTGGGGATGAAGGGGAGGAGGTAAGTCGCGAGCAGAGCTCAAGCGTACAAAACACAAGGATTTATTTGTTGGGGTTGGTGCGGAGAAAGAAGGAGCCGAAAAGGGTCGCGAGATCTACGGTTGTAACAAACAATCAAAAGAAGAACAAGAGCAGGAACCAATTGCAAACTCACTCTCAGCGGTATCCTTAGCAACGGCAAGGGGGATTAGGCGGAGGGATGGGGGGAGGAGGAGGAGGAGAACGGGGAGCTGAGTAGCCTGCACTGGGTTGGTAAGAAAAGAGCAAACAACCTCAACCTCGTCCTTTAAAATCGTTTACCGTAAAGCCCCATATGGAAATCTCTTCATCCCGCCATCTGCCATCAAGCTATTTGATGGTCCTGCGACAACGTCCGAGGAGATCATTTTTTGCTTGTCACTGTACATCTACCAATCGTTGGATTGTTCGACAATTTGTTTCTCGGCGAAACGTCTACTTGTTGTCTGTGTCATTGGCGCGCTTTTTCGTGGGTGACATGACCTTTCGACCTCCGCCCTCCAAACCCGAAAAAAGTCTTCTCTCCTCGGACAACTGAGACCTTTAGGAAGTTGCCAGATTCCCTCGTAGTGCGCCGCCTCTGCGCATCAATTCACTAGAAATGATGGCTTGATTCTGTTCTCCCTTCGCTTCCCGACCATTTACTTACTTACTTACAACTCAAAAGGGCCGCCAGATAAATGTCTGGGTGTTTTTACCGACTCAATCAGCTTATGATTAACCCGGGGGAATAGATGAATGGGACGATTTCACAAGGGAATTTTGCCTCAGGACATACTTACTTGAGGTCTGTTAATTCAAAAAAAAGAAAAGAATCTGCACACATGTATATATCTAGACTTGTGTGCTCTTGACCAACTCTGCAAACACTCCCGACTGCCAATCTCCGACGACGAAAGAGTTCAGTGGCTTAGAATCAGAACATACTACGTAGAAAGTGTTTCGAAATCCCCCCCTCCCGCCCATTATCAGACTTGGCGTGTTTTCTTTTTTTACCTTCCTTCTGAGTCATATACATAGTACATCAGAGATGAGTTACTTGACAATGAGTGTTACACAAGCCGTGACCGCAGTAGGTATGAACCGGGAGCTAATGATGGCTTTGCTTCAATGCTTGTTGATAGTCGTCTCACCCTTCATCCATGATTCCTTATTGAATGAATTCATTATTGTCTAACTCAAGCCATGAATGTACACACACTAATAATTTGTTGATAAAATTCGAACAAATCCGAATATTTTTATTTGAATGATTAACTGATTGCTGATCTCTGATGTGTCCCTCACCATAGTAGTATGTAGTCCCTACCCGAAATCGTCCCTCTCTCTCAAGTGACAAGCCCCTTGACTTTTACCATGACAGCACCCGAAAAACAAACGCAAACCCAGCTTTTCAAATTCGAGTGAATTCTTTGCAGATCACTTCACTCCGCCGACTTGATGTTTCCGACCCCTCAGTCAGGTTTAAGTTGTTCCGCAGTAAAGATTATCATAACGCATCTAAGGTACCACAAGCTGCTACTAAGAGTCAAGGAAGACCAAGAAATCATCGAGCAGGAGCGCTGATCAGGTTCAACATTGTTACAGGGGTGAATGTCATAGAGAAACTTTATTCTTTTACTCTGGCTCTGAGCCTAAACGTCTACGTTGTTGTAGTGAACGACAAAGATTTTGTTGAAACACTACTACGCATTTGATCCCTACATTGCATTCGGGATAGATGAAAACATATATAGCCTGTCGAGTACACTTAGATATCGATGATGACCCAACCTACCACATAACCTCGACTGAAAGAAACGCATATGTGGTTTTTTGCACATCTCTATCTGATGACCGAAGGCATAGCTATTGCCGGTGTGGTAACAAATTAAGAAACTTGGAAAAGTGTTCAAGACACCGATTACTCAATTTTTTGTTAGGCTCTTTCTTTGTGGACCTCCAAAACTCGATCCGAGGAAGGTACTTACATACATATATATATTCAAAGGGAAAAAACAATGGCAGGTACCTACATATACATACATGTACACTCTAGCGCCCACATACCAAAACTCGGCGCTGAGCCTAAACGTCTAACGTTGTTGTCGTTGTGAAGTACATACTTGAACGACAACGACAAAGATTTTGTTGAAACACTACTACGCATTTGATCTCCACGTTGCATTCGGGATAGATTAAACATATATAGCCTGTGGAGTATACCTGGATGATGAACCAACCTACCGCATAACCTCGACTGAAAGAAACGCATATGTGGTTTTTGCACATCTCTATCTGATGACCGAAGGTATAGCCCGGTGTGTAACAAATTATAAGAAACTTGAAAAAGTGTTCAAGGCATCAACCACTCAATTGTTTACGCTCTTTCTTAGTGGACCTCAAAACTCGATCCGAGGAGATATATATCCAAAGGGAAAAAACGATGGGAAATCGTAAACAGGTACCCACATACATATACATACACTCTAGCGCGCGCCTACATACCAAAACTCGGCGCTGATGGCCAATTGCTACTTATGTTATTTGCTGAGGCATCAACTTGACTCAGTTGCTTTTTTTTTTCTCACTCGCCCAACCCCGGACATGTCACCACATTGCACAAGGAGTAAAATACATACATACAAACCCGAAGCCGCCAATCGGTGTGATTTATCTTATTTAGTCATGAAACAACAATTCTTTGCCCTATGAGCGTGAAGTTAGCCTCAGATTTTTTTTGTTCTTTGTCGAGATAAGTTAGGTATATAAGCCTGTAACGTATCCATTATCGCGTAACTTGGTAAGGTCTTCGGGGGTTTGTACTCCCCGAGAAAAAGCTCACTTGAATGGCCGCCTCATTTGAATTCTCCTCGCTACACCTCGAAAGAAAGTTGGCACGATTCTTATTTTTAGACGGTAGTGTCTAAGACTGGCGGCAGGGTGCCACGCCGTTTGGTGTACACTCAGTAATTATGAATCGTAAAGAGAAGAAGGAAAGTGAATATCGATATCAAGTATGCCATACCACTGGGAGTCTCCCGCACAACCTTGAGTGCGCAAACAAACAGCGGCCATAGACATTCAATGCACAGGATCAGCTTAACCTTTATTAAAAAACTGCAACTCAAACGAATGACGGAGAAAAAAGACCTCCCAAGGGTTTAGCTTTTTTACCAGGGTATACTACGTACATATTGTGTCTATGCTCATCCCGACGGCGTACTATTTTTCATTTTTTATGTTCGGTGTATTGCAGAGTAACAGAACTTTTATAAAAATAATTACCCGGGATCATGAAGCGGAGTGGGCCATCGCTATTACGAGGCCGTATTAAGTGTTGCTGAGCATCCCGAAAAGAGAGTAAAAGTTTCAGACAAACGTGAGTCGAGTTTAGTAAGAACGAGTCCTTCCTAAAGTCGGTCTCGTAACTAGCAATCAACTTGGAGAACATGGATACCTTAGAGATGATCAATGATCTGTTGGCCTAGATTAACAATACTGTGCCTATGCTCCGACGAATTGACTGGCTGGCGGCGCGTCACCCATGACGCTAGACGAAAGTGTGTAAAGTTATCCACGGCATGCAGCAGCAAAATGTCTTACGTTTTTCACGGCACTGATTCCCCTGTCAGCTTCACAAGTCTGTTGTGCAGAACGATTGCAGAATGTCATTCATACCAGGAGATTTATCAACCCCGACTCGGAAGAAGGATTAACGATTACAGGAGCAGCTTACTTCGCCAATACTGGTTATGACTCATGGCAAGCACTCAATTCAATTGCCACAACAATGATTCCTTCGAAAAAGCATGTCATCAGTGAGTCTTAATCCGACCCTCTGTGAAAGCGTATTCACAAGTAACTCGGGTAAAGTTCAAGATTAGACTCGGAGTATATACTCTATTAACATTTCTCTATCATAAAATAAGACGTGGCTACATCGCTTTCGAGCAAAAGATAGAGTGGTGGCTGGTGAGTAGATCTATATGCATCAGAACTTTCTGTACTGAGCTATCCAGCTTCAATCGTCTTAAGAACGATCTTCTAGATTCCGACCTCAATCCCAACTTCGGCAATATGCGGACCTCCGTTCTAGGCAGTTGACACAACACTTGGAGCCGGTTACAATCTGCGAGAAGATACCCTACAAGGTTCCTGCTCATCCTATGATGAGTGACCAAGACTTCTTGAATAGGCAGTACGAATCAGAGACCCCCCCCTCTTCCGAGATTCACTGCGCTTCTGAGGTAGCAGTAACGGAGAAGAAGTTCTAGGTATTTACTATCGTTTCTTTTCTTCTTTGACTTGATTAGACTAAAACATTTCTTTTTCTGCATGTTAGAGCCCTCGAAATTATATCGAGACTAGTAGTCACTCGTACGATTTTGTTCATTTTGCAACTATCACTAATGGTTTTTAGAGTTACGATCATCCACCGGCCAGTGAATCAAAGGGGCTGGCAGAGTAATAACGTGGGCCAGAGACAGCTGAGGAGTCCTCAATAATCCCCAGTCAGGTTCATGTTCCGCAGCAAAGATTATCATACGCATCTAAGGTACCAAGGGTTACTACTTACTAAAGGAGACGTTGACCAAGAGATCATCGAGCAGGAGCACTGATCAGGTTTATTGTACAGGGTCATGTCATGGGACAACTTTATTCTTACTCTGGCTCTGAGCCTACTTACTATGTTATTGTGAAGTACATACTGAGCACGGATATTACGGGAAAGATGACAGGGATATCGTGCACCACTACATGTACATACATACCTACCAGACCGCTTCTCGCTCTTTAGAGATGACGCACATACACCGTATCACGCGCGGAATTGTAATATATCGTCGATTGTTGATGGCTGGAAACGAAAAACGATGTTTGAGAAACTTAGCATCCAAGTAGTTGGCTTGTTTGTACACGTTGGTCCAAAAAACCAGGTGAGACTCGGACTTGTTACCGCGTCGGGCCCGGGAGCTCTTGACATTGTTACAAACTTTAGCCTTCAAACTCTAAAATACTTATATTCCAACTCCTTGACGAGCCCAAAACCACCAAGCGATCAAGAACTCAAAAACGTAAACTCAACCCCAATCCAATCGATCCATATTTATTGCTTTCTTCCCAGACTTACCCGGATGCCACGTACTAAGTAAGTCTTTCCAACTCCCCATGGGCCAACTGAGACTCTCCTCCATGCTCCCCGCTATGTAAAGTAATCCTTCTTACGAATTTTCCGCTCCCCCAGCCCGCTGCTGCGGTTTACCTGTGGTTACCGTCCCGAAAAGCGTTCCCCTCACCCTTTGACAAACTTCTGATTAATTACTTTTAGGTTTTAATGGCGGTAAACTTCCTAAATCTACATAGGTATGCGTCCCAGTCGAAGTAGTAGTAGTAGTTTTAGACCCAGAGTGATGACCTGTACTGGGAGGAGAGGCCGTGCTCGAGCTTTGCATAATTACCGTGCGGGACGTTGTCATGAAGTGCTCAAAGGGAAGAAATTGGTCTGATACCTCCGGCTGGCTGGTAAACGTGTTGGTCTGTTAATGTGAACAAAAAAAGTTGAATCGAACGTTTTGAATAAAGATTTGTTCAATGACGAGGGTGAAAAGAAAGTGCGTAAAGCCGAGGCAGACGCTGAGGTCCTGGCGGTGATTTGAACAATATGACTAGAGCGAAAACGAGAAAGAGGATAGATTGAAGCTTGTTGGAGATGAACATCGTGAAATTTGTTCTCTTGAAAAGAAGGAAAGTAGCAGAAACAAATAAGTAGTACTAATGGTTTAGTGATGAAGCAAACAGCGTCCAGTTTATGTCCGTCTCACTCATTTCTGAGGGAGAGAGTTAAACGTTAAACGGTGATGTTGTCGAATCTGAGACTTGTTCGACTCGAAACTAGTTAAAATCCTGGGGGGCCAGCCCTTGGAAAATCGACAGGTAAAGGTAATTGGGAGAAAAAGATTGACAATGGCTTCCTGTCTATGCTCTTTCGATTTACCAAGCAAAAGGTGTTTCTGAAGAGTCCACGCCATCTATCACTCAATCAGGTCACTTTCTAGTACCGAAAATCTACCTTATTGCCGTATAGAAAGAAAGTCAACGTTATACAAATACAACCATGTTGCTACGCAAAGAATCACTTGTTCGTGATCAAATCACGTATTTTTGAAAAATCTTTCGCTTCTGGGTTTGACACTGTGTGGACCATCCGATACAATCTGGGCTTGTTAAGTGTATATCGACAGTCTGGTCACTAGGTTGAGGTCTCAGAAGACCTTTGCCTCGTTATACTTCAACAAATCGATGTCTTTTTGTCTCTACTCTCCTCTTCGTTCCTCGTTTTATTACTTTCTACTCATAATCTAATCAATGCATCTCATTTTTCTTACTCACATTTATGCAACAAAGTGCGAAATCATTAGACCACGTTTGCAAAGGAGGTAAAACAGCCATTTTTAAAAACTTGATGTTAGAAAAGCTTGATTTTAACGAGCCTCGATTCTGTTCCTAACATCAAAACTCTCAACGTCAACCCTAACCTGCAAAAATCAACATACATGACGACCCTCGCACCATCAACGACTCTCCACAGCTTCCAACCTCAATACAATACTATCTAGCTGCAACTGTTCGACTCTGCAACCGAGAAATCTCCGCTTCCTTCTCGGCCCGTGGTTTCGATGAAGCATACTCGAGCGATACACGAACCAATGCCTGGTTCGTAGAATCTTTCGGTAGTTGGATGTTTTTGGTTGCCTGTATCAGAGCAATAATCGATCTAGCAAAATCGTATCGAGTCTTGAGGACTGGGAAGACTTCTTCGGAGAGACCCGTGACTTCGATCCTGAGTGCCCGAGATGTATGGGTACCTCTGGATGGCATGGTGACGCGACAACCTTTAAGCTTTTTACCTTCTTCCTCTTCGCCTTCCTCTGTGCCATCCTCTTCGCCTTCCCCGCTCAGTCCTTTGGCGCCGAAATTGAAGCATGTCACCACGTACGGTTTACCAGTATCCAAATCAATGGATGTGTGGCCAACCTCAATTGAACGCAGTGCTCTAGAATTCACCTTTGCCTTGTTTTTATCTTGGATAAGCCAACAAGACATGCCGTCATACTGACCGGCGGCATCCAAAAACAAGATTGGAACGACTTTGTCGATTAGAGGTTGGTCATGATGGCATTGAACAGCAACACCACACAAGAAATACGATTTGAGCCAGTCTGAAGCCCTGTAGTCCTATCAGTATTGCGCAAGTCCAGCGCAAACATTACGTACGTGACGTTTAGGAGTGGCCCTATGTCTTTGCTTAAAACGTTCCAGTGTGAAGCAGAAATGTAGGCCCGTTTGAAGGCAGATACGATATCCTCCCTACATTCGGATAACCATTCTAAGCCTAACAAGATGTCGAGAACATCAAGTAAAGGAACGGGTCGCAGGTACGGGAAGAAATCGCCGTGCGAAGAGGGAAAACGTTGAGACAAAGGAGGTGAACGACTCTTAGGTGAGTCGCCAGCAATCTGGATACGGTAATTCAAAATCGCAGCAAAATCTCTACTGATGAGGATGAGCAATCTGCTTATAAGTTCTCCGACCTCTCCAGCATCGACGAGGCCATCAAAAATGGTCTGGACAAGAGTCCGTGAAAGCCAAGAGACAGTTTGCTCTTCCATATACATGAACTGGGCAGCTGCATTCGAAAGGACAGGTTCTGAGGGATAGGTGGTGTATTGCCACGAGCGGTCCTCAGTGGTGGAAGTGAGTACTCGCATATGACTTGCGACTGAAGTGTCGACGAAGGGGACCGCTTCCCAGGCACCGAACAAGAAATCGATGGCAAAACGTTGGCCAAGCACCGCTAACGCCATTTCGTTGCTGATCAAATTGATGCGGTTAACATCCGAGTTGATCAGTTTGGTGAGGGCAAATTTCGACATAGCCTCAGGCTTCCGGTATAATTCCAAAGAATTAACGGATTTCCACCTGAACATCAAATGTTGAGGATGGGTACCGATATAAGACATACGACACTTACAGTGGCCTGCCGAAACTGATCGTATCCTCATAATTACCAACGGAGAGGACGTTTTTGGGTTCGTCAAAGGTGTCCCACTGGAGAAGACAGAATGGCGGGAAAATTAATTGCCCCTCATTCAGAACTCGTTGTGAAGGATCTGCGAGATCGGTGAGAGTGATAAAAATGGAAAAGGTCAATGCATACATACGGATCACAGCTGGAGCGGCAAAGTGGGTGACTTTACTATTTGTTGATAAGAAAACCACCCATGCGTCAGGTCCAGGGCTTCGGGATTCAGAGAAAACTTTAATGGCCCGACCAAGGAGGTGAAAGGGAGAATAGGCGTCGTTGTGCCCACCCCTCGGCTCCGTGAGTTCTTGGGGTTCATCGATTGCAATGACAAGCATAGGCGATCCCGAAGGGATCGGCGGAGCCGTGTCCTTCGACGGACTCTCGTTCTCCATACGGAATGTCTCCAGAAACTGACAGAGTTGATTGTGATCATGTTTTAGCAGCGCCGCATGAGTGTCACTTGGGCTTCCCTTTGCCATCTGTACGACATGAGCTGTGCGTATTTGTTACGATAATCAACAAACGCACCTCCGTATGCAAATCCCTAACAGCACCGAGAAATTCCCTTCGATTCTGGTTTTCAAGCGACACGTCCGCCGTGAAATCGTCGTTCCATTTGGTTACCATTTCGACGAAATCTGCAGCTGAGCGCTGAGCAGAGTCAGGTGAGCGCTGAATAAATTCCACTAGCAATTGTTGAAAGAGTGCACGAAACAGTATGATACACGACAGAAAAAATTGCGTAGCAGTATCGGTAGATCTTTTTAACAGTGGCGCAATCTCGTCATCGCTCGGAGGATAGTTTAGCGAATCGGATACGGGTCGGAGATTGATATAGACGACGGGGACATGATGATCACGTAGCTGTACATCGATAAATGGTCAGTGGCTTTTCCGACCTTGCAGGGAGGGAAGGCGCGAGTTACCTGCAGTACAGCTCTCGTTTTCCCGGTTCCAGAACTGTTACAGACAGAAGTAAATTTAGCATAGAACCGAGTACCAGCTGCTCCCTCGCGAAATAGCCGTCGACATTTGATGAGATGGTCAAGAAGCGCCGCTGCTGAAAACCCAACGAAGGGATTGGACATTGCTCGCTTCAAGGCCGCAACTGCAGCTTCTTTTCAGAAAATAGTCAAAAACGATGAACAAACAGATAACGTGCCTTTAGCATCCGAGTCTGCCATACGCTGCTGTACCATGAAGGATGCTGGGGAAGCTTGACATACAACGAGAGAAAATAGGGGGATGTAGGACCATTTGCGAGCGTAATGCAGAGGAAGGTATGAGATGAATAGTCGGAACAGACGTCAATGTCAAAAGCAGTATAATAGATGTGCGCACGAAATGTCAACGAGATGGGTAGGGGTCCGTACCGTGGATAGGCAGGGTCGAGAGAAGGTCAGTTTGTATAGCGTGATCATGTGGCATTGTCGGATTGCATTGGATGAGACGTTAAAGGAAGGAGACTAAGTAAGACAAAATGAACCAAATGCAAAAGACTCACAAGTACCATAGGGTAGCTTCACCGCGATATGGATAGTCTCCTTCTGTGGTTCGGGAAAGACTTCGGAAAGCATCTCGGTCGCATTGAGGGGTTCTTTGTCTCCAACTGTGAGAGCGGCCTTCACCTTTGTCGCGATATCGCCTCCGCCTGGGACAGAAACGTCGAAGAGGTCGAGTTTGTGGGCGGCGATACCTTGCAAGCCATTTGGCTTCTTCTGTTTGATCATGCCCTTGAGATCGCCGACGGTAGCCGAGCTTGAGAGGTGCACTGAGAAAGGATTTTTTTCGCCGACAACATAGCAGAAGAGAGTGATAGAAGTCTTAGATCTGTTCATAAATTTAGATAGGGCATAAAAGAGAAATTAAGTGGCGAGATACTTCTTTCTTGGTGGGGGAGAAGCTTCCTGTTCAATAGAGGCCATTGCTTCGTCCATCATAGCGCGCGCGAGAGGGGTTTGCTTGTTCTTGTTGAACTTGTACGCGCTGTTTTTGAGTGGACACGTGGTAATGATTAGAAAAGAGTCACACGCCACCTAAGGCCGAAGCGTGTTCTGCAGTACTTACCAGTTACCATTGGCCCTATCATCTGCCTTTTCTTCGGCCTCTCCATCTCAGGAGCTCTCGTCAGAGCCATTCCTCACTACTCAGGTCTCTCAAATCTTCATCATTCTCTCCTCTTCTATCATCATCAGCGTCCCATTATCCGTCATCACAAACTGTGAAATCTGCACTCCTTACGTCCTTCTCTGTTTCTCACTAAAGTCAGCCTTCGGTGTCCTCCTCACCCCGACCGAACACCGTCGACCATGGAAGCTCTACCTTCACACCTGGACTCGTTTTCGCCAACCCTCTGGCCGCCGTCGTCGTCTTCTTTACCAAAGACATCTTCGTCATCGCCATGACGTCTATTTCTTTGGACAATGTCGGCTTTAACCCGCTTTTCGTCTTGGTACCACTAGGCGCCATTGCCTCTCTCGTCTGCTTTGATTCTCCCACTGCGATGCGTTCGACGCTCCAGAGTAACCACGGTGATAATTTCAAGGAAGAGTCTGTCGAACAACTGCAAATTCAAGATTGAACAAGCGGCCAAGTTGGAAGTCAAAGCGTACAGCCCTGATATAGATGTGATGGGGTAAGTTGTGTTTTGATTCTCAATCCTTCCGAGTCCGCGGTCGTTTGCTGGTGAAAAATTTTCAACATAAGGTCCCGTTCTGCAAAGGGGATAAGATATTATAAGACCGAAAAATATAAGGAAAAGAAAGTTCTATGTAGGTATTTACTATCGTTTCTTTTACTTGACTAGACTGACACTTTTCTTTCTCTGTATATCAGAGCCCTCGAATTATATCGAGGCTAATAGCCACTCGTACAATTTTGGCAACGATTACAATTCACTAATGGTTTTAGAGTTACGATCGTCCACAGGCCAGTGAATCAAGGGACCGGCAGAGTGAAAACATGGGCCAGAGACAGCTGGGGAGTCCCCAGTAATATAGATGTATCCGCTGTAAATAGTATATATATAACATATGAAGTCGGTCTTGATATATGTACTGCACAATATGTGTAAAATGAGAAAGGTGAAGAAATACGATACACAAAAACTTATCAAAGGATGTAGGTCTTTGAAGCTTCGAAGCTTTTCAGATTGAAGCATGCACGAGTACGTCACATCAGGGAAATGTCTATTTTATAGAAGTTTAACGTGTCCCCACATACTGCACTAATTAAGGAGTCACCCGTGGGCCGTGAAACCCGTGCTGTTCACTATTAAGGACTAGTGCCTCAAACCCCGGTGAGGGTATTTAGACGGGCGCGATCTCGATGTGATACAATCATGACTCAACCCCAACTCATACCTGTACCCCCCCAAACGCAAGCTCGAAAGAGCACAACTTTCCGGCCTCCTCCCATCGATAGCAGCCTCACATTACCCCAAATTTATGATTGGCAGTCTCAGCAAAGTGCAGCTCATCGTCTGTTCGTGTTCACTGATATTGATGGCAAGTTAAACACAATCACCTGGTCTGAGGGCGTCGCGGCAGTGTACACAGGCGCTCGGATCCTCAGGAATCGCCTTTCCTCAATTCAGGTAATCAAGAGACCAGTTATCGCTATCCTCTCAACCTCAGGTGATTTTCGAAATGATTGTTCAATCTCATGTTGCAACCCTAACCAAGTTTTTATAGATACAATCCCTTACTTTATCACAATGATTGGTATACTTCGTGCAGATATGACTTGTTTTCCCATATCTCCCCGAAATTCCGCGATCGCAGTAGCCCATCTACTCAGCAAAGTCGAGGTAGATCACGTCTTAGTTGGGCATGACTCTGCGATGGAAAGTCTCTTGAAGGATGCTCTACATCTTCTCAAAGTGAAAACCTTTGAACCTAAGGGCTCAGGTGTCATGATCCCTACATTCAGTCCCATGTTGACTTTTGAAGATCTTTTCCTAAAGGATGTCAGCACCAAAGCTGATGCTTCAGACCTCCCTTTGAAATACACTGATCCTAACGAAATCGTAATGTATCTCCACTCATCTGGTAAGTAACATGATCCGGCTCAAACTCCGATTTGATACCATACTTTCAGGCTCGACCGCATTTCCCAAGCCGATTCCATGGACGAATCATCGCCTTATCCAACTCATGCACATTCCTTGGTTTGGTGGTCAAGACTTGACGGACCAGATTTGGTCCCTGCACGTCATGCCTATGTATCACGGGATGGGCGTACTTCAACTTTGTTGGACGGTGCGCAGATTTTAATCACTTGGATACTTATTCTCATTTTAGACAGGCCTCGTGCGGACTTGTGGTGGCTTCCTTTTTGCCCAAAAACCCTGCAGTTCTGGCGACCCCTGAGAATCTGTTTCTGGCTGCAAAAGCTACCAATAGCGAGGTGATATTCTGTGTTCCTTCATTCATTGAGGTAATTTTTGGAATCATCAATTCTTTGTTGTACTCATGTGTTTGCAGGCTTGGGCAAAGAAGCCAGAGTATGTTCAGTGGCTTTCAACTCGCAATGGAGTCGTGAGTCATGTCTATAGGGTAATGCTATCCATTGACGCTGAAAAACAAGTCAGCTATACGGGGGTGGACCACTTAACAAAGAGGCCGGTGATCTGTTGACGAAACATGGCGTTTCGATATATATCCTTTATGGGTCGTGAGTGATTTTTTGATGTTATTGCAAAATTTAAACCTCAACAACTCGTTTTACTTTAAGTACTGAAGGAGGCATTATGAGCCCAATCATACCGGGTAAAGTAATATATGCTCCCAAGGTTCAGTCTAACCTTACAGACTACCGTATTTTCCAAAAGCTCGTGGAAGTCCCGGATATGATTGGAACTACTTTACGTTCCCTGCTCTAGTAACCCCTGAAATGATTCCATCAGGTGATGGATCTTATGAGTTTGTGATGGTGGTGCGTCCCAAGGCTTGCTTACTTTAGTCAACTTCTCATTGCTCCTGGACCAGTCAAACACAATATGTCAACCTAGCGTAATTAACACAAATGTCAACGGCGTACCCGCATATGCAACCTCTGATCTCATGCTTCCACATCCAACGAAAGAAGGGTATTGGCGGATTTTTGGTAGAACTGACGATCAAATAATGCACAATACTGGGGAGAAGGTATTTTCTTGTGTAGATGTGTTTCGACAAGTAAAAACTTCATTTCATCCAGACAAATCCAGGACCATTAGGTAAAATATGAGCACCACCGATGATCGGATCATTAAAACGATACCCAATCTTACAGAAAACATGATGAATCAAGACCCTCATGTCAAAGCATCTGTCATGTTTGGTCGGGGCCAATTTCATGCTGGGATAATCGTAGAACCAAGGAATCAATTCACGTTTGATCCAAGTGATGAAGAGAAACTAAGTCAGTTTCGGAATCAGGTCTGGTAAGTATTCCAACTTGTTCTTCTACAGACCGAAATAAGATTTGGTCATAATTTTACTAGGCCCACTGTTGAAAAAATGAATAATTTTGCTCCTCAGCATTCAAGATTATTTAAAGAGGTAGCTTCTACAAAGAAACATTTTGACAGAGCTGACAGGAACCATCATGCCATCAGATGATCTTGGTCGCAAGTCCCGCTAAACCTTTTACCTATACTGCAAAGAACACAGCCAGGTAGGGATATTTAAATTATTTAGCGACGTGCTGTGAACAAATATGTTAGGCGACAAGCTATCTTGAATGACTATGACAAAGAAATCGAGAGGCTATATGAAACAGTTGACGAAAGCACACAAGCTGGTATTCCGCCACCTGAAGAATGGGATCTAAACTCAACAGTCGACTTTGTCCGAGTTGTACTTACCAAAGTTCTGCAGCGGCACCTCAATGATGATGACGATATTTTCGAGCACGGATGTGATAGGTATCTTTAAACATCACTTTATCAAGTTTCGATATGCTCGACTAATCGCTGTGATGCAGCCTTCAAGCGACTTGGATCCGTAACACCTTACTGAGGGCACTTCGTCAATCTGCAGAGATCGATAGTCGTAATTGGACAACATTGAACTTCGTTTATGAATATCCCACCATCCACAAGTTGTCGCGCTTTTTGATTGCTCTGACTAACGGAATGTGGGACATGGAGCAGTTTTCGAATATTGAAGCTTCAAAGCAAAAGGTCAAAATCATGGAAGCCATGGTCGTCAAGTATTCGAACGGACTCCCAAGCCTTAACATACAGCAGCGCGGCGACAGAGTGATACTGGTAACAGGAACGACAGGAGCTCTTGGATGTCATCTTTTAACCACACTTCTTGCGGATGGGGAGGTCTCCCGAATATATGCTCTGAACAGAAAACGAGAGTCATTTACCCCTCTCGAAAGGCAGATCCAAGCTTTCACTGAGCGAGAGATAGACACGGAGCAAATGCGTACGTGCGGAAATAAGTTGGTGGTGCTGGATGCAGACTTGACGCAGGATGACTTTGGGATCGACTCGAATATCTATGAAGACGTACGATTGTTTGCATTTGGTCTTCCATTGATCACTAACCAAAATTCTAGATACTGGAATCGGTTACCCATGTCCTGCATAATGGCAAGTTGTCTTCAAAACTCGATTGTACTCCAAGACGATTTTACATACTGACTAACACACAACAGCTTGGCGTGTCGACTTTAATCTGTCATTGACCTCATTTGAATCAAACATCAAGGGTCTTCGCAATCTGATTGCCCTCTCGCTGATGTCTGGCGCTCAACTAATTTATACAAGTACCATAGGAATCTTTCAGAGTTGAGGAATTTTTAATTCAATCCCGATGATCCGGAATCTCATCGATCGACTGCCCAACAGATGTCGAATCCCTTGAGACCTTAGAAGAAAACTGGGTCAGTCCTGAAGTAGCAGTCGGGACGGGCTATACCGAGTCCAAGTGGATCTCGGAAAAACTCATTCGATCTTCCATGCTGCAAAATCCACTCATCATTCGTGTCGGACAACTTACTGGTGATGCTAAATATGGAGTTTGGAATCAGAAGGAGTGGGTACCGGCAATGATTCGCAGCGCTACGATGTTAGGTTGTTTACCAGATGAATCGGGGGTAAGTTTTACTTGACCATTGAGGCTCAGCACTGCCGGGGCTCAGGAACATTTAGAGTTGAAAGGGTCTCTCGAGGAAGTTTTCGATCCATTGTTGTTCTCTCCTTGGTTGTTTACTACCAGAGCCTGAGCACAAAATGGCCTGACTCGGAAGTTCTTCGGGAGAGATCTCTTCGCTCCTAAGATTTCGTGCTACCCGGGCAGTGTGTAACAAGGCAACTGTGACTGATCATATGAATACCCAGCTCATTTCGTGGATCCCCGTTGATTATGCAGCCCATATCCTTGTGAACTACATTCGGGCTGACTTCGGGAGTCGAAATTCTCCATCAATCTTACACTTGGCACATCCTAATCCGATCTCATGGTCAACAATCGCAGAAGGGATTCGGGCAGAACTTGGAAATATCGCTTTGGTTCCCTATGCAGAGTGGTTAGCCCGGCTGGAGGAGAAAGGTCCCCAGGACACGAAACTTCCGGCAACACGCTTGTTGCCATTTTACAGAGCTCTTAATACTCGCATCGGGTCAAGCGGCAATTATGAGGCTTTTGGAATGCCACGCATGGTGATTGAGAAAGGAGCGCCGACTAGTGTCCTTCCATCGCTTTCTGGAGATGATGCTTCGCGTTGGATTCGTCATTGGAAATAATCGGGATGGGTGTAACAGATAGTATGAATTGTTTGTACATACTCGAAATTATAGCAGCTTGTTTCGAGCAAGTGAACTTCTCTCGAAGTGCCATTCGCAACTCTTTACCAGTGAAGGCCTGTCTGGCTTACTAATTATATGGGTCCTGCGCGCTACCACTGCGCGATGCTGAAGCCGAGTTCAAGAAACCTTGCAAACCTAGATTTGTTGTGAAGAAAAAATGAAGACGGAGAGAGAGAAATGAGAGATGGATTTACGTCGCGTACGTCTTCACAAAGCTACCATGAAATAGAGGGGAGAACAATTTGTTACAGCCAAACTATACGTGAGTAAAATACAAGGTCAAGGTCAAGAAGAAAAAAAAAGAAAAAAGAAAAAAAATAAAGTACACGAGTACACGAGTCAATAATTCGATACAAGTTATCGCAGGCAAAAATTGTCCCGAAGTCTAAGGAGAAGGCAGTAAGAATAAGTAATAACTTAATCATCCCGTTCGACTTTCTTTTCTGTCTTCTGAGTTCCAAACAATCACTTCTTGGCTTTCCCCTTCCCCTTCCCTCCTTTCTTTTTCGCCGCCGCACTCTTCGAAGTCGAAGACGATGGTGGTTCGGACGGCTCCGCTGGTGCAGAGGGAAGAGCTCCTTTCGCTTGACGAGGTAGACGCGGACGAAGTTGTCTCGTTATCATCGTCGTGGTCAAGCCAGGACCCGGAGGACCTGTTTCTGATCCACGTGTGTCTGACGATGATGGTAGTGGAGATGAAGGTTTCGCCACTTTTGCCCTCGAACGACTCGAAGTGGCAGTGACAGGGATGTCGGTAGTGGACGCTTGTGGAGATGTAGGCGGCTGAGCGACCGAAGCGTTGCCAAGGCGTCTCTTCTTCCTTGGACTCCCTCCTCCTCCTCCTTCTTCTTGAGGCATGGTATTGGTGGAAGAACTCTGCGCGCTTTCTTCGTCTTCTGCCTCCCGAAGTCTTTTGGAACGAAGACTGGGAATAGGACTGGGGTCGGGAACTGGAAGAGATTCGTTTGCCGTTGTCATCGCAATAGCGTCATCGTCCTTCCTACTTTTTGTTCCCCGGGTCCTCTTCCTTCCTCTACCCTTTTCCCCTCCACCAGCCGTGTCGTTATCGCCATTGTCGACGTCTTCTTCCTCGTCATTCTCGTCGAGACGACGACTCTTTCGCTTCCTCGACTCCTTGCTACCAGTGCTTTGTCCAACCTCAGCGTACGCGTCTCCATTCACACACTGGCAGTTTCCTCGATGTTCCGCCGGTTCTCTACAGTCGCAGTCAGCTGCGGCTGGGTTAGAAACCGGTTCATCGTCCCTGCCTCTGTTCTTATCCCTTTGATGATCAGCACCAACGCTACTCGTATCGGCTGCCTCTCTCATGTCCATGTCCCCAGCAACTTCTTGCGACCCAACATTGTCCGAGGGAATCTGACTCCTAGCCTCGCCATCATCCCCTCTGTCCTCAACCTCATCTTCGTCAACGTCTTGAGAGACTCCTACCATACTGACCCTCCTCGCGTCCAACGTTATCTCGAAATTTGCATAGGTAGTTAAAAAGAGAAGATCCCAAGAAGCCGCGTCACAAAGAGCCTTGCGTTGTGCAAGAGTCGGAACAGAGCATGTTCCGTCAGGTGTGATGAGAGTTTTGGTAGAGTAAGAGGTGATCGACGATGATGCGAGTGTAGGAACCGAAGAAACGATAGTGGGTCGTAGCCTCAACCCCATCGCTTCGAGGATAGGAATGGAAGTCGGTTTGCTGACTTTCCATTGGCTCTCCCACTCTTCAGTCTTCCGAGCCTCCGACTCTGTCGGTGTCTCGGACCAGAACGAAGGCAAGTCGGTCGCATATAGGTACCTCTCGAGCTCGAGGATGTCCACGTCTAGCCATCTCTCTTCCACTTCAGCGCGTGAGATGAAGTTGAGCTTTGGAGAGAGCAGACGGGCAGTGATGTATCCAGGTATCGGCTGTTGACGAAAGGTGTTGAGGAACTCGTTTTGATAGGGACGGAGAGCGGATTTTTTGCCGATAGGTGAAGGGGTGGAGGAGGTCATTGTGCGGGAACCACGGGACAGGTAAAACTCATATCGAGCAAGAGAGGTCCAAGCATCGAACAAAGTTGGGGCTTTTGTAACTGTGATCTTGGCGATGGTCTGACGGCGGGCGTCGAGAGATGCGGCAGGAGTCTCTTTGCGTTTTCCTTTGGTGCTGGTACTGGGAGGTGCAGCAGGAGGAAGAGGATGAGCAAAGTCCCAAACTTTGATTCCAAGTCTGTCGAGCTCGGCTCGAGCCGAGTCTGGATCGTCCCAGTCCACTTCGACTTCGGTGGGTGCCAGAGAAGCTGTGGAGGCACTTGGAACGATAGGATGCTGAACTGATTGCTGCTGTTGCTGCTGTGGGAGAGACGTCGTCGCGGATGAAGAGGAGGGAGGTAACGACGATGTGGACATGTTTAATGGTTCGGTAAGAGCACGGCCGAGAGGCGCAGGTGTACTTTTGGAGCCAGCGGGGTACGGTTGGATTTGTTGATAGCGACGACCAACAGTGGACGGTACAGTAAGGGTTTGGATATGGTTTGAAGTTGAATTCGGAGTGGAAGATTGGGATTGGTTGGCTGGACGAGAGGAGGTGGTGGTAGGGGGGCGTGAGCGCGGTGGAGAGAGGGATAGAGCCTGTATAAATGGACAATCAGATTAACGAAAGTAGAGGAATCAAGAGATTGTGAAGAGAAACTCAGACAGACCTCTTTACTCGACATCGGTGCGTCCGGAGGGCCAACGTTGTCAATCTTCAATTCGATTTTTTCTCCTTCTACCAAACGTTCTACTCTTCTGCTCGACTCGTCTTCCAACGATAGCCGAGTACTTGTTCGACGCACTACGACGCAGAAGAACGGTCAGCGAGCAGAATAACGAGAGAACCGCCATTTACTCACAGGAGCGATCTTGCATACGTTCACTAGCTTGTCTAAAATGGACATCATGGGCGCCTTTGACGGACGCGTCGCTCGGTTCTATCGTCAGAGTTCCGGGGATGGCGGTCCTGAGGTCGATGGAAGTGTGCGGAGCGAGTTGAGCATTGAACGTGCGGAGTTGAGCCATTGACTGGTCTGTGGAGGAGGAGGAAAAGAGGGCGATGGACGAGGAGTATTAAAGGACGGTGCCAACTGTGCTTGGACCAGGACAAATTACTGTCTATTGTTTGTCCGCTTTTGTTCTCTTGTTGCTGTTCCTGCGTTGCTCTTGGACCTGGGATACCCACCCACGCAGCTGTACGGGTATAGCCTTTTGGTCTGGTGACAGACCGGAAAGAAGGGGAGAAACGCGTTGTCTGTGCTTGGACGCGTCGGAACGGAGCGACTAGGTAGTGGGGAATGAGTCAGCCATTTTGCTTGTCATTGTTATGCTGCCATCGCATAGCATCCGAGACATGTCAAACAACCATTGTTCTGTCAGGGACACAACATATTCGAAGGTGGGGAAGATGTCACCGAGACATCTTTCATATCGAGCTTTCGGAGAAAGATGTACTAAATACTCCCGAGTCTCGCCTACGTTCTTGCGAAAAGAGCCCCAGAAACTCAACACCTATCATATGTATGTACAAACACTCCTCAAAAGACAAAGCCGTTCATTGCGCCAGAAGAGATAACTGCAGGAGTCTACCACGACATCTTGAGAGAGAGAGCCTATGAGAGGGAATAAGTAGGGTGAGATCCAATGTGAGGAAGAGGGCGAAATCCAGGAAAGAAAGCCTGGTCATTGCCAACGCTGCTAAATATACATAGCAGAAGTATCATCTGCAGTTGCGATTGGGGAACAAACTCTGCTGCATTTACATTGACCACACGTGGGGAGACCTGCTTCAGGAGCTAGAGATGATCAGCACCCGAGAGGTGTACTTTATGCGTCCACTGTGGTTGGACCGTACGTGAACACCTCAGCACCAAGAAAGCAATGGTTAAGGATGAGGTTCACAAGTCCGTCGACGTAGGCTTCAAAGGCTAAAGCGGACCAAGAGGGGAGCCCCAGACTCGTCGCTATATTTAGAGAGCGGACCTGTTGGGAAGATCATAATGAAGAAGCTCGTACATACCCCTTCGACTAATAATTCCGTTGTTAAAGTACCTATATCAGCTACTACACAAGCAGTCACCTCTTCGATCTTTTCTGCTGGCTAAGAGGGCTCAGTTTGGGTGTATTGCGTCAATTCGATCATGATAAGTACACTCATCACCAGTTTCTCCAGGTCCGCCGAGACTTAAAGATGACAGGTTTTCAAGCCGGGATAGGATGCATATATGATGGTTTTGAGACGCATCTCGATGGAAGAGGAGGAGGAGTTTATTTGAATTAACCGGACACTTGTCCAAGAGCTGAAGCGCTGAACGTTGCCGGGGTTCAACCCGGGATGCATCCCGATGGCAGTAGCCATTGCCAAGGTTATGCGCATTTTTGTCGCGTGGTCCCGACGCCCTCTCACTCAAACCCCCAACTGAACATTCTCGTTAATCACTTTCTTACCGCCGAAAAAATCGCCAAATATCACCGGGGTGACGCAAGCCTGCGCTATCAACAGCTATTGGCACCATCTGCCGATATCCAACAGCGTCCTCCCAATAAGTCGACGTTGACGATAGTACAGCACCTCGGGCAGATGTAGAAAGAGCTTGGTGAACCCGAGGCGTGGAAGACCCAGGAAGAGTGCGTGATGTTTGGCGTTCTCGGAAGATGGCCCTGACATGTGGTATTGCCCGGTACGTGCTCAATTCATACTCATACTTACTGTTAGGATTATGCTGATCTGGGTATTAGAGCTCGAATGGCTACGCAAAAGGATGCGCTCCATCTTGCAAAAGTGCAAACGTCTGTAGGCAGGGAAAAGTCACCATCCTTAACCCTTTGTCGGTGGATCAGTGAGTTGGCGTAATACGCTGCCTGCTTAATCTTGTCGATGGACACTACGAGACTATGTTATACCTGTATTCTCCAATATACTCAACTGCACAGCTGACGCTGTATCGTCCACATCTGCCTCGCAAGTTTGACTTCATTGAGTGCTTTCCTCGATCCGTTCACTTCTTACAACTATTGGGCGGTGTGATGAGACGGATTGCCCGATAAACCGCTTCCCGGCTCGCGACTGCCCAGAGCAGACGTCAAGAAAAGTCCGCATCTCGTTCATCCTCGATCTTATTGTTACTACGTGTATGCATTTTCGGTGAGACAGGATATCATATCTTCTTAGCCCGTACTAGCTGACTGGACAAGTCCCTAGCGCACTTTCTTGGATGCATAACTTCCAGCTTTCTCTTTTCCTAGGAGAAAGATACAAAATACCGAAACGTTAACTGACTTGCGTCCTGACTTTACTCACAACGTTGTAAGTGTCTGGCCGAGAGAGACTAGTTCTGACCGACAGTCACGCCGCCACTGTTTGATTATGATTGGCCAAGGCCTCGCGTCGCAGATATTGCATCCTTACTCACCACTTCTCTGTGCATCTCTCGGACCTCCGAGCTCATCTACTTCAAGGCAAGATATCACCCACCGGTACGCTCGTTATTTATCATTCCCGTCGTTGCAGTAGTAGTGCTCTAACGCTTCTACCCCTGTTCCTCGTGGATTTAATCGACCCATAGCTGTCTTATCCTCTTTCCGGTACTGTATGGAAAGCCGGAAGGCCTCGTTCATAGTAGCCGATTCCGTCTTTGATGCGACACGTCAAGGCTCCGGACACCTTGTTGGATATTCAAATGTGACATAAGTCCAGATAGGCCGGCATTTTTAATACTACCTTTTGAGTTGATGATGCGCTTTTGCAGAATATGTTTTCGAGTCTAATCAAGATTGCCTGTACTAATTCACCAATAAAAATGGGTCTATGGCTAGGAATCATAAAATACATAGTGAACCTGAAGGCTGAAGCCGTATGGCATGTGTGTGGACTGAGCGAAATTCAAGATTTTGACGATAGAAAGCAAGTATGAAGGACTCTTTAATTCAAATATAAGCTCACCGGCAGGTTTGAACATTTCATCGATCCGGTTGGTAAGTAGGCAACAGTGATATTAAGTGGGACTGTCTCTCCACTTGGTGCATATGCTCGAGACCACCATAATTCAGTTTGTGCAGCGTGTTGACTATATATGAGCAGGTGTATATCCAGGTGTGCAAGGCCTTGGAACAGCAGTTGCCACCGTGCTACACACTTGGCGTGTAATATTGCCATGGTGGCCCATTAACATTGACATGAGGCCCCTATGACAGTAAGTAAAACCCACAGTCGAGGCAAAATGGACAATTACCTTGAATTTGGCTTAATGGTATAACTCTCATGGCTTCGTGACTAGCATCTGATCGGAATTATCAGTACACATCTAAATATATTACAGAAGCAGTGATTATACTTACGGGGGTTGCTGAGCTACATTAACTGCACGAGCAATAGCTCCAGGATGTGGGAGTCTAGCTGAATGTGAATCAATCGAGGACAATGACTGAAGGTTAGGCTGAAGTGACTGTGCTTCAAGTTGAACTGGATTTTATAATAAGAAATGGAAATAAAACTTCATGATTATTAGAAGATACACCGGCTTTGAGAAGTTGTGATCTTGCTATTGTAGTACTCACGGCAATGACCACAAACCCTTTTCCAACGACCCTCTGGATTTTTAAACCAACCCTGTGGAGCTCCCACTTTGACATGCTGTTTACAACTTGACCGAGCACATTCAAAATCCTGATTGGCAATTTCAGAAGTAAAAGGAACAGTAGCAGCAAGGGCCTGGTGCATTGGTGACCATGGACCCGATGTAGGGAGGGGCAAAAAAAATCTGGGACTTCACTACAAAATAGCTTCGGATTGCGCAAAAACAATGAGAAAAGGTTATTTTCAAACATAACAGCCACCCTAAAATTTAGATCAACCCGTCAAGACTGACCAAGTCAGTCCCAAGTTATACTTATCAGGTCACTTCTATTCAAAAAAAAATTCAAATCTTTGCGGTTTTGTTAAGTATGCGCACTAATTATTTTTTTGTTCAAACCCTGAAATTGATACACTGGTTTCATAGATTGCATAGAGTATCATTTTGAAGAAATTCAATTGTGCACTGTAATACTGAATAGAGTTATCTTTTGCACTTGACTCATATCTACATCCTATCTTGATCTAATTCATATATGGCAGGAGGGTGAGGGGGGGTCATGTTGACCTCAAAAAAAAATTATGTGACCCCGGGTACTTCCTCACTGATCCGCCAGGCCCTTGAGTAGCAGTATTCATAGTCTGATGTGAATGAGAGGGAGAGCAATTTGCGGTGATTCTAAGAGCAAGACGTGTCTGGCTTTATAGGACAGATGATATATGCTCCCCATCCATGGCTGAGATCGAGGTAGGCATGAGGCTTGACGATGGTGCCACATTCACACTACGTGGCAAAGAAAGAAAGTAAAAATGTGTTGGTTGTCTGCGAACATGAAACTACAGCAAGTATAAATTCATGTGCTGCTCATCCTTGGCTGGGATCAAAGTAAGCATGAGGCTTGACGATGGTGCTACATTCACACTATGGCGGCAAAGAAAGAAAATAGAAATGTGTCAATTATCTGCGAACATGACACTACAGCAAGTATAAATTCATGTGCTCCACATCCTTAGCTGGGATCAAAGTAAGCATGAGGCTTGAAGATGGTCCCACATTCACACCAACGACAATTAGAAATTCATAAGTATGATCTTTGTCCTGGGCTGGATTGAAGTAAGCATGAGGCTTAAAGATAGCATGCATTCATGGGATTTAGAAGAAGATTCAAGTGAACATGTGTCGATTTTCTACAGCAAGAAACTGTGGCCGGTGAAAATTCATGTGCACGCTGCTTGGTAATTAGTGAACAGCCCATGAGGCTCAAAATTCAAATGAATCTCCTACCTGAAAGAGGAATTCAAGAGAACATGTGTTGATTATTGACATACCCTGGGCTCACGAGTCACAAAGCATACGTTTCCCCTTGGCTTGATGCTAGGATTGTCTCAACTCATCATAAAAGTGTATGCCTTAAGTTTTGGGTATAAATACCTTGCACAAAGGTCAATGAGAGACAGCAGCATTTCCACATCTGTTGTTGTTAATCTTTACAACCAACTTATTTTCTGCTCGCATTGTTGTATCCCAATTCTCAAGTGAAATGATGGGACGCAACAAACCAAATCATGAGTTATTTGTATAACTTTTTTCTGGGTTCAAACTGCTCTTTATTTTAGTTCCACTAAAGACCTTGAACCCCACTTTCACAAATTCTAGGGCCGGGAGTTCAATGATATCGAGATACTTACCCACCTCTTGATGTAAGTTCATCTCTAGATACTACTACAATCATCATTAACTTATATTGCAAATGACACATAGAATTAAAAAATTCCGTGGATATAGGAAGGAATTGGGGCTCATATGTGCTAGAACAGCCAATTAAGTGCAACATTTTTCTATATTCTAAATACTCAAAATTTACTATGCAATCAATAGGCTTTCAGGTCAAAGATATTATCACTGATGATATGATTGATCTGTGTAAGAAATATCCTCATGCAGAGTATCTCCGTGTTAAGAAGCTTCTGAGGAAGAGATCAAAAGAAGTTACAAAGTAAGTTTTATCATGCTGTTCAAATTTTGATTTTTTGACTTACTTTGACTGCCCAATAGGCATGTCATCATTGAGTATATGCATAAATATGAACCTGATCTTGTCGGGGCATGAGAAGACTGAAGCGCAGGAGGTTCTGGGCAGCTGGAGTGAATGATGTGTGGTGAGGTGATCAACATGATAAGTTGAAACACTATCGACTGGCACTTCACACTGGTGAGGGCATAACGTATTTTGGATTCACCTCTATGACTCTAGGCGTCAATCCATTTATAGGGAAAATCAAGTGGATGCATGTTGTCAGGAACGATCACTCTCAATGACAACACCACTCAAGTCACACAAGATGAGACAAGAGAAAGAGAAAAGATAGATAGAGATACACCACCAAAAGTAATTGTTGTTTGTCAGGAGTCACGCGCGGCTGGGTAGACAATGTCTCGTTTTAGGTATATTTGGTATTGTACAAAAGGCCCAACTGAGAACAATTAAGTCCGTTGTAGATTCAAGGTCTTGGCTCAATACAGCAATAATCTCAGAAACATTATATCTAGGTGCAGGAGACATAGACCTCAATCTGAGAGCAGTTCCCCCAGTTTCATGATAGATAGGATAGATATTAAGTCCATATCATTTACGACATCTAAATCTCAACCGCGCTGTCATTGAAACAAGCTTTTTCCTGCACTCCATTTTGAGCTGAGAGATTATAACAAATAAAGCTGGTGAATGGATGTCGATCCAAATTTTAAATCATTGAAAAGCACCTATATCTGGTTTTACCAGATTCTGGATGAATTACAACATCTTAAAGAGTAATAAAAACATTAAAATCCCTCAATGAAATTGTATAATAGGTGACTGACAGTCGGGAAGAGCGGCAGATTACGGGGCATGATGAGGGTTTTGTTGAGTGAGTCCGGATTTGCGTATTCAAGTTTTCAACAGTGTCGCGGTTGGATTATCGTTCAATTTTAATGTCGGAATGTCGGAGAATAATTTATAATGGACACTGGATGTCCACACAGGCTGAACAAATGAACGACAAGAAAAGGAAATTAAAGGTTAGTAAGCAATCTCACTGGTCTCCAACGCGCGTCGTGGACAATACACAATCTGTCCAAAGCGCACTCAACTCTTATAAAGGCAATGGGCTCGAACCAACACTTCTTGTTCTCTCATTCACAACCATGACTCCAGCACTCACCCCCGCTCAAAAAATCATTCAGCGTGCCCAGCTTCAAGCATGTCTTTCTTCTGCCTCACCTGCACCCAGTGCACCGGAATCTACAAATGACAGGCCGGACTCTCGATCAAGCCCAACACCAAACCCATTTTCGACTCCTTCCAGTGGCATTCCCAATCATGTCACCAGCCGGCCTCTTTCAACTTATGCTCAACATTTGAAGGAACAGTTTGACTTGGACACGACTGCAAGTGCCGAAGTCAACAAGTACTGTGGGGTGCGTTTGATGATATTGTCTCCTCCTTTTTGTACTCAATGCATATACAAGCTTACTCTCGAAGAGCGACTCCTACTCAATTTTATTGTCAATTTAAAGCACACGCAAATGTTGAGGAAGACCATGAACAAATCTGAAGACTACAAGATCCCTGGTGCATTACTCACCTCGCTCCGTTCACATGCATTCATGCTTCTCCTCTCCCCGAGACTGGTGGCATATCGTGGCAACATTGCGAAGGCCACTATTGTGCGTGTAGTCCACGTATAAACTAATTTATGATACTTTAACATGTTTCATTTCAGGATGCAATGCGCGAAATTGGAGTTTCCGATATTCCGGCGCCTCATGAACTTGGCAAACTCAAACTTGTCCAGAAGGCTATCAACGACTATTTGACCGACTGCCGCTATCAGATCAAAGACAAGGTTACTGTCCATTCGTCCCTTCTATCCACCTTTTACTAACGTACACGTAGATTGCCAGTGACCTCAAGAAAAAACAGAAGAATCGATCCAATGTCGCAACCCTGACATCAAAAATTATCGGTGAAAAGAGTGTTACAATCACGCTTGCGTTATATCGACGCATATCATTTTTGGTGAGTTGTTTTTCTCCTGTCATATAATGAATGCAGGTTCACTTCTTACTAGCGCTTCGTGGCTGAGTCCTACCCGGAAGACTTCAAGGGTGATGGTTTCTGGGTAAAGGCTGATACAGTTGTTGGGGAATGGCGAGAAGCAGCTGGAAAAGATGCGAGTAAGTTACTTGGGTGCATTGCCTTGTCATCTTTAGTTTCTAACTTTCTTTAATGTTTATTATTTTTCAGATTTTTCAAGTTTACTTACAAAGAAGACTGCAGCAACTATGGTGACCCTTCCCAGTCCGGCGTCGTTGCTACTCCCAGCGCTGAGATACCAGCACATCAGAAGGTCATCAATGAACATGCCGCCAAAGTCAAAGCTCCCGCTCCTAAGCCTTCTGGGAAGAAACGTGCTAGAGTTGAAGTCAACGACAGTGATGACAACGATGGAAATTTATCTCATGGAGAAGACCGTCAGCAATCGACCGCTCCCACTCCCACTCAATTTATTATACCGTCTCGATCTGTTACGCCATCTCCTGCAGACGCTTCCAGCACGACGACCAACTGAAATCAACGAACTCGGCACTACTTTTGTATCAATTTTCTTGTACATTATTCGTAGTAATCTGTGTCAAATAAATTCTCATTCTGCCCTCTCTTCGACGTTTAATCCAATGGAAAATCGGCGTTGTGATGATGGTGTGATGGTAAAGTAATACTGTGTCTGGGGTCTCGATGGAGGGAAAAGGATTGATACGGTTCGTGACACGTGTTTGGTGGACCAATTCCAACCCTCAACTGATTTTTCGGTACTATTTGGATTGTATTAAAAAGGATGGTTGTGAGATTGCTTTCTTCTTCACTATTCTTGTATCTGATCTGCATTCATAGACACATGTCTTGTAACTCAGAGTGATCCTGGTCCTGAGAATTTTTGCTTGGCTAAGGGACACTCTTTTATCCAACAAAGCCTGAATAGTGGATTGGAAGGTACCCTTCAACGTAGGTACATGAAGGAGAAGAATAATATGCCTCCTGAGATTGCATGGTCAAATATGAGACACAATTTCAGTCCTGGTATGGAGGACATTCTCTCCAATCCTGTAGTTGTGATAATCCCCTTCAATAGTAGGCCGTTCTGATTGAACTCCCTCCATTCATACTGAGATATATTTTCATAGTAATGTCTTCAAATGGGTCTTTATTCCATGGTTTCAAGCAGAGCTGGATGTCTATGTTGATTCAATTGACACTGCAAAAAGGCAGGCTCAAACCCACAAAATCCTTCCACATGGTCCTCCTGATGACATAGATGAAAATGCCCATAGGTATAATGCTCTCAATTTCAAAGTAAGCTTCTTTCTTGACTTGATTGTATAACTTCACTGACAAAAATTAAATCCCCATTGATCCCAATGCTGATTATATCAAGGAAGCTGAACGATTGTATGCTCCACCGGACCATCCAGTCTTTGAATTAGTATCTCCGGAGTTTGATTATTGGGCCCGTTCATACTATATTCAATTTGGCTCACCCACTGTCACAGGCGATAATGTTTGGAATGCAAGGGCCTGGTGGATCGGCGACCATGGACCCAATGTAGGGAGGGGGGGGGTCCTCGTGGGGTCGGAAAAAAGTTTTGTGACTTCACCACAAAGTAGCTTCAAATTGGGCAGAGATGATGGATACTTGTAAAAAAAGCTTGATATTCAGTCTTTTGCACCAATACTGTTCATTTATTAGTTACACTGATAGTCTCATAGAGATTGCAATGTCATATTACTTATATTAAGACCAAGAAGCCTTAGAAGGACTTTACAGTCTCAAAAAACTATGTCTAAAGTAAATTCAGTGAACTGGAAAAAATCAAATGATGGACAAGAATCTCCAAAAATGTGCATGACGACTGATATTACAGTAGCACTTATCTGTAATCTACATCTTATCTTAATCTAATCTCTGCACACGTGATCTTAGATAGTCCATATAAGGCAGGAAGGGGGAGAGGGGGTCATGGTGGCCTCGAAAAAAAATTATGTGACCCCGGGTAGTTCTTCGCCGATCCACCAGGCCCTTGTTGGAATGTGTATGAGGAGATCTGTTCTATGATGATCAGGAAGAATGTCTCAATAAATTTCACGAAGATTTGGCTGAGGGTATTGTAAAAATTTCATCTCATGATGAGGACTACAACAATGAAGTTTACTTTGAATTTTTAATCTTATGAGGACTACGATGTCGACAACCATTAAATAATAAATTTACTTCGAATTTCTGCATAGAGGTTCCCGGGGTACGATTACTTGATATGGAGTCTATCACCGCAGTTTATGGTCGGTAAAACCAAGCGCGTGTTCCGGAGTGAGCGAGGCCTTCCGGCTTTCCATAGTACTGAGGCATCCATTTCCTTGGGACGTTGTCCATTTCAAACATGTCGAGCAATATCACGCCGCTCGATTCATCGAGCGGCGACATGCTTCTTCTTCGCTTCAGCACTTGCTCCAAAAGCATCGTCTTATTAGTCGAGATCTGAGAGATTATGTTGATAAATTTAACCAAGGTTATGCCGATCTATTCGTTGACTTGAGCGGACTTTGTTACAGGACAACCGAAAGTATCCCTTTACTTTAAAAATCAATTTGCTTCTTCTAAGTAAGTGAGCATTCCCTTTTTGCTATCGTCAATGGTCCATGCATACGTACCCTTTCACCTCGATGAGTCAGGCTGGTGTGAGCTGCCTTCGTAGTTCTGGGTACTGCCGTACAACAACCATCGCTTGCTCTCTACCCCACTACGAAGTCAGTATGGGTCATTTTATGTTTATGATGTAACTGATCTATTATAGGTGAGACGGAAAAGGAATGCCAGGCTGGTGTGTTTACAGCACCGTCGAACTTTTGTCGTTCTGTATTTTGTGAACGTAGCAGGATCGCTCTGTTGACGATAGGCTGTAAATATGAACGAGAACAGTGTGGTGAACGTGAACCTAGGATGTGCTACAAATGTTTGCGTCTTCGATGATCATGACTCTTTGAAGAGATCGCGTGAAAAATGCTTGATTACTTTGGTGGAAAAAGCTCGCGCGGCTTCGGAGAAATCAGTAGAGTCGGCGCGCTAAATGCCGTCGCGACATCAAAGACGTAGTGTCATCCTTGTGGTTCGTCTATGTCTTCTGCGTTCGTTTGGCCGCATGATGTAAGTAGAAGAGCATGCATAACTTAACACCCGGCATGGCCTAAATCTGACAGTCCGACGGTACGTGCGTCTAATTTCGGGCGCGGCAGAATATTAGACTAGTACCCACGTAGCTCTCGGATCCTTGTCAAACGCTCCTACACAGGGGCCCTAGTCGTCGAGGGCGCACGAAGCGGAATTGGGAACGCGGCACGGTTTTTGAAGATATTCTCGCTGTCGTACTTAAGTATATCAAGAACTTATGAAGTAGATCAATGTATCTCGAAGCAGAAAGCGCAAAGTCTGACATTTTAAGTTGACAGATTCGGACCAAAATTGATTTAGCTTTGAAAATGAGCGTGGTAAGCAACGTTACAAGTTTGTTTCATCTTCGTATCCTTTCAAAGAATTCCTCCTTCAACCCTAGAGACCTTGATTGTTCCGCCTCTCTTTCGAGAAAAAAATATTAGAAATTCTGGGTGGATATTCATTAGCCGAGTGAAAGAGTTGAGATATGAGTAACAAAGACTGGAACTCACCTCTTGATGTCGGACGGTTCAAAGCTTGCCCTTCATGTCTGTCCAAATGGCCTCTAGATCCTCTTTACTAAGGGTCTTAGTGGGCCATCCTACACCCAAGCCTTCCTCTTCATTGGGTTTGGGGATAACATGGAAATGGACGTGGTCTACGAGCTGGTGAGCCAATGATAGGGAAATGCATAGTAGAGGGGCGTGATCCGGAAACGAGGCAAGTGATTTCGCGGTAGGCGCAATGATTATATGGATACAAAAGAGAAGAGATGGGGGGGGGGGGGCAATGGGTAATGAAGGGGTAGTCAGATGCCAAGGAGAGATTCCGATTGAGAAGCGTCATCTACTTACCTGGTGGGCCAACCTTCCATTATTCTGGAGAACATTATAGTTCTCGGCTCCTTGAGCCAGTGCTATCTTCTTCGCAATAGGCATAACGTCTGCGAGATATTCATCCGGGAGTTCGTGCATCTTTTCAGCATGATCTGTGAACAAAGGTAAGGTCTTTGGTCTTAGGAGTCGGGGAACTTGGGAACGTACGTTTTGGGATAACTAACGCGTGTCCCTTTGAAAGAGGTCCGATATCGAGAAATGAATAACTGCCCCAAAGAATAGTGCGACAGATCAATATTCCCTCTCCACAAGAGAGAAACGGATACTTACGAAAGCTCTGTTTCCACGAGCTTGTAGCCGGGGATTTCGCCTAGGGGTTATTGAAAGCTTTATTGGAGAGAAGCGTCAAGAGGCATGGGTACATACCCTTGATAATTTTGCAAAAGATACACGATGCTAGGGATCTTCAACCCCAACCCCCGATGCCGCCAACAATGTGGTACAAGCATGGTGAAGAGCGGTTGGGGAGGTGACATGTGATAATATTCATCAATTCCATTGGAGGGACGGACAGAGAGCATGATAGTCGTACTTTGTAGCCATATTATTGGGTCTTGTCGTGGTCGATGGTCAAAGATATCCAAGTGCGTTACCGTCACACCATGACGTTACAAAAGGTCATTGTGACGTATTGAGAACCACAAAGGATGACTGTGTGAACTATGAGCTATGTAGGGAAATTTTTTCTGGAGCACGCCTGACTGTCCAGTAACCCAAGCCCTACATGCCTCCATACGCCGCCCAGTCCGAGTCAAGCTCGGACGACGAAGCCCCTGAATCTTTCTCTCTCTCTGCAACAAGGAAAACGGCGAAGGAGTTGCAAAGGAGTGTGCGGAAAGCAGTCGAGGAGAAGGAGAGAGCTGCGAAGGAGGCTCGGAGGGACAGGAATAGAGAAGTAGATCAACAACGGAAGGCACGAGCGGAGGATAGGAAAACACGTCGTCAAGTAAAAGGTGGTGAAGAAGATGAAGAAAACGCAGAGGATGGCGGCTTTGAAAGGGATGATGTAGAAGCTAGAATGCTTCGGGCGATGAAACAGGCTCAGGAGGAATCAGGTTCTGGCGCAGAGTCCGAGGATGAAAATGATGCTGATATGGACTCTGAAGGCGACGGTGATGCTGGTGGAGATCTAGAAGGTAACGGGGAAGGCGAAGATGATGACGAAGACGAGGGAGACGAAGGTCAGGACGAGGACGAGGACGAACAGATGGAGGATGTTGATTACAGCGAGGACGAGAGGGAAAATCTCTCCAAACCAAAACCCAAATCAAATCATCTTCCCGAGCACTTGTTTGCGTCTGCCTTTGCACAACCTACAAAAGACATTAAGAAAAAAACAAAAGAGGCTAAACCACTCAAGAAACGAAAAAAGTCCAGAAAAGGTCCTAAGGACACTTTTGTAGGGTAAGCTTTGCGTTCTGGATATCTAGCCAGTGCTCACCGCGTCTGACTTGATTTTTACGTCGGTTAGATCGCGCGCAATTCGAGCATTGTCCGACCCTAACAGTGTGCTACCAAAGGCCACATCGACGACAAGACCCTCGGTCAAAGCCAATAAGTTCTTGAATCGTAGTCTCGGCTTGAGGTCGGGTGTTCAGGACGGGAAAGCAAAGGCTCGAGGCTGGGAAAGAAAAGCTGGTACGTCGCGCTTCTTACACTTGCTTCTCTTGCATTTCGTTTCGCGTTCCCTCTCAAGATGCGTTTTCTTTTTGATGTCCATGCCTTTCTTTTGGTACATCATTCGTTTTCCTTGATGGAATTCACCCCGGTCTTTTCGAACGCTTCACGTCATCTCCCCCACAATCTCTCTCCCGTTCTCACTTTTCCGGCTTTTCAGCTCCGAGACTGATCGAATATTTTATCCATCTTTCATTTCTCCTTTTGCAGTCAATCTCGGGAGCATGAGAAGAACAGCCCAAGTCCCTGCGGCGCATTTTGTGACTGTCAGATATCCGTAAAAAGAATATTACTACCGTCGTAGTAGATACGTTGTGATCGATTCTAAAAATCAATCTTCTAGCTTCCCGAGACACTTTCTTCTTCACCGGCTAGAGCGGGTACTTGCGGCGTGAAGTCTTGGTCGACGTAACTTTACTGTGTGGGCAGATGTTTTGCAGGGTTACGTTCTCATGCGATGTTCCTAGATTCCGGACCATCCTAGCGATGGAATCATTGGATTTTTCCAACTTATTGTGTTCGCGATGGCGCTGAATTCCACAGGTTTCTGATGAGTTGCAATAGTCTGCTTTGATTAAGTTCGATTAACAGGACAGATACATGTGGAGCGCGCCCTATTGCCAAAAACTGGTGTCTCTTATGATGCAAACGATCCTGTTCGACTACAGTAAGTATGGTTCAGTTACAGCATTTCCTAAATCCGTTGATCGTATATACAAGTTACCGGGTCAAAGCTGCTCAAACGTACACGTTCATGTGGCATCGTACCCAAGTCACCTGTAATACTAACAGGGCTAACGCCTCATCGATATACCGAATGACACTTAAGTATATACAAGTTACACCACAATCAATAGTGTGGCTCCGTGTACTAGGCTCATGTGCAAACCAATCCGCGACTGAATGGTGATGATGAAATTCATTATTTCGCAGGGTGTATATACATAGATAGATACTCGTCTATTCATTTCTGCCCAGTTTCCGGTGACATACATCTTCTCTATTCACTAGTGATGAAGCCGTTCTCCTCATGACGATCAAGTACTCCTGAGTATAACCTCAATCAATCATTTATTTCACTTCTCCGAGTCTTCCATTGCAGAATCTCAAGCAATACGGGTAAACTGACAGTTGAAATTCTCCATATGTCTGCCTTCATGATTCGGTACCATAGTTCGTTGTTCCTCTAAGCTGCGAGCTATCGGAATCCTGTGAACAAATCACACATCATCAGTGAATTAGTGGGATAGTGCCTTTCCCCCGTAGATTTCATAGCTCCGGTGGCAGCGTCTGTTTGATTCGAATGTCAGCTATCTCTGCACTGGCTTTTACTTTCCTAAAAATGGCACTAGTATATTAGTGCTAACGTACTAAGTCATCAGATCTTCAACAATTGATGCACATAATAGGAAAATTCTCATGCTCACAAATTTTCTGGTGGATCAAACCTTTTCTTTGGAAGTGGATCGACGGACCGAATGAACTTCTCAGCTGCGTAACCAAACGTAACTCACGTCACGGGTCTTGTGCATCGGATCGCTCCAATCCATTCATGCCGTCCGGCCCTCTCTCGGCACACGGTGACTGAGGTGACTGCGGACAGTCCTAACCGCAATCGGCACAGTGATGTTGAGGATGAGCTCCTGAAATGGTTTCGTTCATCAGCTCGCCAGAGTATGAGCCGGAACCATTAACGTTTCATCCAAGATTCTCTAGATCTGGAATAGTGACATTCGGGTCAAAACCTACTTGTCTGAATGGGTAGAGCGAGTGGCGCGTTGTCCATCCCGAAGAGGGTTGCAAAACAGCTCGAGTTATACCAAGACACCTTCGATGAGGGAGTAAGAACAAGAAAACTAGCTGCCCCGAGGTTGACCTGGAGTTGAGCGGCTCAACACTGAATTTCGTTTTTCAAAATGAAACTTCGTACGCCTAACAATTACTATATACAGATGTCGCTACCGATATCTGAGCTCGTTTGCCTAACCCTATATATGTCAATGAGTGCTCTTTGTCGGATCAAGATGATACCAGTCATCGTGTTGATCTTCTAGAGTTTGATCTCAATCATAACTTCTGGTAATATGGAAGTGCTTCGTCGGAATTGGCCCAGCCAGTATCTGGAATCTGGTGGCAAATTTCAGTCTACGAGAATATTCTCTACAGGCTCTCACTCATTCCAGAATGACCGGTCAAGATTTATGCAATGAGCATTTTCAATCGAAGACTAAGGAGTTTCTGATGCACCTGCCAATTAGTCGTTCATGTAGAAGCGAAATTTTCGGACGAGTTCCCTACTGCCCCTAAGAAGTCCACTACGCTTCTGAGGACACTAGAAGTAGAGGAGCTGTAGGTATATACCGTTATCTTGAGGGCTTTTTTGAACCGTCGGATTTGATGAATACTCGCTTGTATAGATCCTCTGTATCGGCACCCTTCAAGCTCTAGTCACCTTGAGGAATTTGTTCATTTGCAAGAATAAACAACAGTTCTTAGAGTATGTATTCACTGACAACTACTTTAGAGCTGTGAGACTCGTTAACGATTGTGACTTTTCAATTCGAGTATCGACGAAGACCCGTTTGTGGCTCGATTTCACCTTGTTATGTAATATCCAATGGGGTTTGGAATTTGGAGACCCGGTACCTCTAGTTTCCGAGAGACGACCTGTGTCTGTCAGTCATAATGAAGAAATTTAGGCCATCGCAAGTGTGTCAGGGACGAGACCGGTTAGTATCCCATCAACTGTCACCCTTGCGAGCAAATCCCTCTCCAATGAGTCCGACCCTCTCGCCCGTCTTTCGGCTTCCCTGGACACTGTCTGATGTTCGGACTTTGCGATTTATCGAGCTTCTTCGAAGCCTTTTTCTGCGACTGAGCGTCCCGCAATCGGTTATTTGATTTGGCCTGTTTCTGTCGTCTTTTTGGACCAATGATTTTGGGCGTTCCCGATCGTATTTCAGGCGAACAACAATCTCATTTCATTTGGATGTATTTACCGTATTTCTGGTACTTTCAGAATTGCATGTTTGACTACTGAATTTGCACATTGCACAACACCTTCAGTCGCTGTGAGAGCGAGTCGGTACGGGCCTCGTAAATTAGGCTGACACAGAAATTTAATTTCGCTCATAGTTCCGGTGAGACAATATGAAAAAAAAAACAATAGACTGACAATGGACTCCAAAACTAGTACTCAGTGCTCACAGTTTGAGTCCGAATTCGAGACTTGATCGTCGCAGCCTTCAGATTTGGTACCCAAATCTTCGTGTCTAAACATCATCAGTGAATCGATCGACAAATTCCATATCATTGTTATTTTCTCAGTATTTGACAAGTACATATATCAAAGCAGAGGCATAATTTCAGAAGGTTTGCTGACACTTCGGACTCAGTTGAGTTGTTTCACTGCCAACTTATTAGGCTGGAACGCAACCAGCTGCAACGGGAGTCAGACCACCAAGGATGGGTATATTCTATAAATTACTTGGATTAGCCTACTATGAATTGAAGAAAAAAATTGGAATATGCTTACGACGGTAGCGGCAGTTGTGCAACAAAGTGGGTCACCACAGTCACTACCGGGCTGACAGTCAATTCCGACGCTGCCGGTAGCGGTGCTAGCAGGAATGCCCAACAACCTAAGTATAATCTCCACGAAGGGATCCGCCGGAGTAGTAACCTGGGATATTCGTGTCAACATCAATACACTTCAAGGTCATATTGTCAATCGAACAGGTTTGACGAAAGAGGCTTACATCGATAGTAGTATCGCAGCATTCAGCGACGGAGCCGGTAGCGCATTGGGCTTTAGCCTGCGGTTGCACAAGAATTTCAAGTTATTGTTAACGTTCTACAGTTCAACAAAAGAGCAACTAGTACTCACAACTGCCATCGCGAGGGCGATAGTAGCAACGAGGGTAGAAAGACGATTGAACATAGTGTCGATATCGAAGAATCAAGCGTAGATAGTCAGTTCGTGTTTGACTGAGGAAAAACGAGCGTTGGATGCCCAGCTTTTATACGCATTCGTAACGAAACATTGTACCTTGAAATCCAATGTAGTTAGCACGAAAAACAGTCCGCTCGTCGCAAGCCCAATACCAGCAGATTTGACCTCCATACGAGATCTGAACTTTAATTCGACAGCGGAAAGTTCTGCTGGTCATTTGTTGATGATGAATAAATTGAGAAAAGCTTTGAAGGAGCTTGAAAAACGTCGTAATCATTCGCTAGGACATCATTATCCCTGTCATTTTCACGGTGAACGTATGCACCTGGATTCGGCACGGTTAACCGCCGTTAATGATGAATATCACCTTCTCCACATACCGGTTTGAAGGCAGAAATTCAGAGCGTAAACCAGAATGAGACTGGTCAGACTAATGTGCGGCGCATACTACGATGTGCACGCAAACATAACTGCCAAAGTTTTGTGGAGTTGATTCAAGTTCAAGTTTAATATAGACAAAGAGGTTTAAGGATATGAAAGGTGCTTAGGAACGGGAGGAGGAAATCACACTATAGTCGAAGCCCTAGTCCTTTCTCGCCAAAGATTGGGAAATGAAAAAAAGATCACGTTTTATTGTGAGAATCAGGGTACAGGACATCTCGATGTAAATACATGTAGGTTTCTCAAAAGAAACTACAAAGAAAAATATCTCCAAGAAAAATTTTCTGACAAAGGTCTTTATAGACGTATCCATACGGATCGTCGCGTATTCGACAATCTACCTACGGGAGACTATGGGAAATAGCCCCCTGTACACTGTCTGATGTTCTGACTTTGTGATTTTTATTGACCTTCTTCGAAGCTTTTCCTGGAACTGACTGTCCTGCCTTTGAGGACTTGATTCCAGTCGATTTGGCCTTTTTCAGTTGTTCTTTGGACCAATGATTTTGGGCGTTCCCGATTGCATTTCAGGCGAAAAACAATCTCATTTCATTTGGATGTATTTACCCTATTTCTGGTACTTTCAGAATTGCGTGTTTGACTACTGAATTTGCACATTGCACAACACATACAGTCGCTGTGAGAGCGAATCGGTACTCGGGGGTCTCTTAAGTCGGGCTGATACAGACATTTAATTTTGCTCGTAGTTCCGATGAAACGATATGGAAAAAGACCAGAAACATAAGTAGACTGAAAATGGACTCTAAAACTAGCAGTTTGAGTCCCGGGCCGAATTCGAGATCTGAGCATTGCAGCCTTTGTCTAAATATCATCTGTGGATCGATCGACAATTCCCTATCATTGTTATTTTCTCAGTATTTAACAAGTACATATATCAAAGTATAGCCATAATTTCCAAAGATTCGCTGACACTTCGGACGGAGTCAGTTGGCTTGTTCCAAGCTTATTAGACTAATGGGAAGCAACCAGCTGCAATGGGAGTCTGACCAAGGAGGGGTATATTCTAGAATTACTTGGGTAAGCCTCCCCTGAATTTAAAAAAAAAATTGGGATATGCTTACGGCGGTAGCGGTAGTTGTGCAACAAAGGGAGTTATTGCAGTCACTACCAGGGGAGCATTCAATTCCGACCGTGCCGATAGCGATGCTAGGATTAAGGCCCAAAAGCTGGATTAGAAGCCCTCCCAAGGAAGTATCAGCCTGAGATATTCGTGTTAACATCAATACACTCCAAGTTCATATTGTAAATCGAGCAGGTTTGACAAAAGAAGCTCACAACGAAGCTAGCGTCGCAACATTCAGCGACGGATCCGGTAGGGCATTGGGCATTAGCCTGCGGCTGCACAAAAGCTTTGAGTTATGGTTGAAGTTATACGGTTAACAAAAGAGTAATCACAATCACCACCGCGAGGGTAATAGTAGCAAAAACGAGAGCAGAAAGACGATTGAACATAGTGTTGATATCGTAGATAGTCAGTTTGTGTTCGACTGATGAAAAACGAGCGTTGGATGCCCAGTTTTTATACTCATTCGTAGCGAAACATTGTACTTTGAAGTCCAATGCAGTTAGCACGAAGAACTGTCCGCTCGTCACAAGCCAACGCTAGCAGATTTGACCTCCATACAAGATCTGAACTTTAACTCGACAGCGGACAGTCCTCCTGGTCAGTTGCTGATGATGAATAAATTGAGAAAAGCTTTAAAGGAGCTTGTAAAACGTCTTAACTATCTGCTGGAACATCATTGCCCCTGTCATTTTCACGGTGCACATATGAAACTGGATTCGGCACGGTTAACCGCCGTTAATGATGAATACCATCTTCTTCACTTACTGATTCAAGGGCAGAAATTTAGAGCGTAAGCCAAAATGAAGCTAGTTGGACTCAATGCGCGGCGTATACTACGATATGCACGCAAACATAACTGCCAAAGTTCTGTGGAGTTGATCCAGGTTCTTTGGTACAGAAAAAGAGATTTACGAATATGAGAGGTGCTTAGGAACGGGACGAACATAAGAAAACCACACTATAGTTGAAGCCCTAGTCCTTTCTCGCCAAAGATAGGGAAATGCAAAAAAGATCATGATTTATCCGAGTATAGGACCATGGCCACATCTCGATGTAAATAAATGTGGCTGAGATTTTTCTTAAGTGGCTGATAGAGGATTCATCAATGTTGGGATTATTCCCTTGCACGCCACTGTAAGAAGTTGCTAGATTTTGATATGTTAACAAAACTCACCAAAATTAATGTCCCTGTTGCCGGTTCCTTCTCCAAAGTTTGAAAAAATTCTTGACAGAGCGGAAAACTGTTCCAAAAAAATTTCAGAAACAGAGAAGGTTTCTCAAACAAACTACAAAGGGAAATACCTCCAAGAAAATTTTTCTGACAAAGGCCTTCAATATACACGCATCCATACGGATCGTCACGTATTCGACGGTCCACCTACAGGAGACTATGGGAACTAGCTCCCCTGTAAACTGTCTGGTATTCTGACTTTGCGATTGGTATCGACTTCTTCGAAGCCTTTTCCTGCAACTGACTGTCCTGCATTTGGTTACTCGATTCCAGTTGATTTTGCCCGTTTCGGTCGTCTTTTCTGGATCAATGATTTTGGACATTTTCGATTGCGTTTCAGGCGAAAACAGTCTCATTTCATTTGGATGTATTTACTCTTTTCTGGTACATTTATGATTGAATGCTTGACTACTGAATTTTTACATTGCACAACACCTTCAGTCGTTGTGAGAACGAGTCGGTACGGAGCCTCGTAGCTTGGGTTGACACGGACATTTAATTTCGCTCGTAGTTCCGGTGAAACGATATGAAGAAACACAGATTGGAAATGAACTCCAAACCTAGCAGCGCTCGCAGTTTGAGTCAGAATTCGAGACTCAAGCATTGCAGCCTTCGGATTTGGTACACAAATTTTTGTGTCCAGTGGATCGATCGACAACTCCATATCATTGTTATTTTCTCAGTATTTAACAAGTACATATAACGAAGCAGAGGCATAATTTCCCAAGGTTTACTGACAATTCGGACTTAGCTGGCTTGTTCCACTGCCAGCCTATTAGGCTGGAGAGGGAGAGCAACCAGCTGCAACAGCCACGTCACCAATGGGCGAAGTCTATGAATTACCTGGGTAAACCTCCCATGAATTGAGAAAAGAATGGAATATACTTACGATGGTACCGGTAGTGGTGCAACAAAGGCGGCCACTGCAGGCACTACCGGATTGGCAGACGATTCCGACGCTGCCGGGAACGGTGCTAGGATTAAGGCCCAAGTCGTTGAGTACAGCCCTCCCCAAGGTAGTATTCGCCTGAGATATTTGTATCAACATCAATACACTCCAAGTAAATAGAGCAGGTTTGACGAAAGAGGCTTACACCGACGGTAATGGCGCAACATTCAGCGACGGAGCCGGTAGCGCATTGGGCTTTAGCCTGCGGCTGCACAAGAGTTTCAAGTTATTGTTAACGTTCTACAGTTCAACAAAAGAGCAACTGGTACTCACAACTGCCATCGCGAGGACGATAGTAGCAACAACGAGAGCAGAAAGACGATTGAACATAGTGTTGATATCGAAGAATCAAGCGTAGATAGTCAGTTTGTGTTTGAATGAGAAAAAAGAGCGTTGGATACCCAGCTTTTATACGCATTCGTAACGAAACATTGTACCTTGAAGTCCAATGTAGTTAGCACGAAGAACCATCCGCTTGTCGCAAGCCCAACGCTTGGAGATTTGACCTCCATACGAGATCTGAACTTTAACTCGACAGCGGATAGTCCTCCTGGTCATTCGCTGATGATGAATAAATTGAGAAAAGCTTCGAAGGAGCTTGCAAGACGTTGTAATTATTTGCTGGAACACCACTGCCCCTGTCATTTTCACGATGAACATATGAAACTGGATTCGGCAGGGTTAACCGCCGTTAATGATGAATACCTTCTTCACTTACTGATTTGAGGGCAAAAATTTAGAGCGTAAACCAAAATGAAGCTGGTCGGACTCAATGTGCGGCGCATACTACGATATGCACGCAAACAAAACTGCCAAATTTCTGTGGAGTTGATCCAGGTTCAAGTTTAATACAGAAAAAGAGGTTTACGAATATGAGAGGTCCTTAGGAGCGGGACGAACATGAAAAACCACCCTATGGTCGAAGCCTTAAACCTCTCCTGTCAAAGATCGGGCAATGCAAAAAAGATCATGATTTATCAGGGTATAGGACCATGGCCACATCTCGATGTAAATAAATAAGGCTGGGATTTTTTCTCTTTTCGTTAAGTGGCTGATAGAGGATTCATCAATGTTGGGATTATTCCCTTGCGCGCCACGGTAAGAAGTTGCTAGATTATGATGTGCTAAAAAAACTTACCAAAATTATTGTCCCTGTTGCCGGTTCCTTCTCTAGAAAATTTATGCTAAAGTGGAAAGCTGTTTCGAAGAAAATTTTCGGAAACAAAAAGGTTTCTCCAAAAAAAGCTACGAAGTAGATATCTCCAAGAAAGAGTTCCTAACAAAGGGCTTTATACACGCATCCGTACGGATCGCCATGTATTCGACAGTCCACCTACGGGAGACTATGGGAAATAGCCCCCCTGTACACTGTTTGATGTTCGGGCTTTGCGATTGTTATCGACCTTCTTCGGAGCCCTTTTTCTGCAACTGACTGTTCCGCATTTGGTCATTTGATTCCAGTTGACTTGGTCCGTTTCGATCACCTTTTTGGGCAAACGATCTTGCGCATTTCCATTTCAGGCAAACACAGTCTCATTTCATGTGGATGTATTTACCCTATTTCTGGTACTTTCAGGATTGAATGTTTGACTGCTGAATTTGCACATTGCACAACACCTTCAGTCGCTGTGAGAGCAAGTCGGTACGGGACCTCGTACTTTGGGTTGACACGGACATTTAACTTCGCTCGTAGTTCGGGTGAAACGGCATGCGAAAAGAAAAGTAACATAGATCGAAAATGGACTCAAAAATTAGTAGCGCTCGCAGTTTGAGTCCGAATTCGAGACTCGAGCGGCGCAGGCTTCATGATCAGACGTGGTACTCACATCTTCGCGTCTAAACATCACCAGTGGATCGATCGACAACTCCATATCATTGTTATTTTCTCAGTATTTAACAAGTACATATATCAAAGCAGAGGCATAATTTCCAAAGATTTGCTGACACTTCGGAATCAGTAGGCTTGTTCCACTGCCAGCTCATTAGGCTGGAGAGGGAGAGCAACCAGCTGCAACGGGAGCCAGACCACCAACGATGGGTACAGTCTATGAGTTACTTGGGTAAGCCTCTCATGGATTGAGGAGAAATTGGAATATGCTTACGATGTCAGCGGCAGTGGTGCAACAAAGAGGGTCGTCACAGTCGCTACCGGTTTGGCAGCCAACTCCAACACTTCCCGTAAGGGTGCTGGTATCAACGGGCAACAATCCGAGTACAAGCTCCGCCAAGGGAGAAGTCGCCTGTATATTAGTGTCAACATCAATACACTTCAAGGTCATATTGTAAATCAAGTAGGTTTGATGTAAGAGGCTTACAGCAAGGCTCAAGTCGCAACATTCAGCGACGGATCCGGTAGCGCATTGAGCTTTAGTCCGCGGCTGCACAAAAGTTTCAAGTTATTAACGTTCTACAGTTCAACGAAAGCGCAAGTACTCACAACTGCCAGTACGATGGTGAGAGTAGCAATAACGAGAGCAGAAAGACGATTGAACATAGTGTTGATATCGAAGAATCGAGCGTAGATAGTCAGTTTGTGTTTGACTGAGGAGAAACCAGCGTTGGATGCCCACCTTTTATACGCATTCGCAACGGAACATTGTATCTTGAAATCCAATGCAGTTGGCACGAAGAACCGTCTGCAAGTTGTCGCGAGCTCAATGCTAGGAGATTCGACCTCCATACAAGATCTGAACTTTAACTTGACAGCGGACAGTCCTCCTGGTCATTTGCTGATGATGAATGAATCAATTGAGAAAAGCTTCGAAGGAGCTCGAAAGACGTCGTAATCATTCGCTGGGACATAGTCATTTTCACGATGAACATATGAGACTGGATTCGACACGGTTAACCGCCGATGAATATCATCCGGGTCTTCATACTGATTCGAGGACAGGAATTTAGAACGTAAACCAAAATGAAGCTGATTGGTCCCAATATGCCGCGCGTACCACGATGTCCACGCAAAAATAACTGCCAAAGTTCTGGGGAGTTGACTCAGTCTCAAATTTAATATAGACACTTGAAGAGGTACACGAATATGAGAAGTCCTTGGGAGTGGGAGGAACATTAGGAAGCCACCCTATAGTCGAAACTCGCCAAAGATTGGGGAGTGCAAAAAAAAATCATAATTCATTTCAAGAATCAGGGTACAGGACCATGGCCACATCTTGGTGTAAATACGTGTGGCTGGAATTTTGTCTCCACTTTCAAGTGGCTCATAGAGGATTGCCGCTTTACCCGTCACTGCTGGGATTGTTCCCTTGCACACCAGGTAAGAACTTGCTAAATTTCGATATGCTGACGAGATTTATCAAAACTATTGGACCTCTGTTGCCGTTTCCTCCTCCTCCAAAAGTTTACCAAAAATTCATGACAAAGCGGAAAACTTTCAAAAAATCTCGGAAACAAAGAAAGTTTCCCAATAAACTACGAAGGAAATGTCTTCAAGAGAAATTTTTTGACAAACGGGTTCATAAACACATCCACACGGATCGTCATTCATCTGACGGTCCGCCTGCTGGAGACTATGGGAAGTAGTACATTTCTTGAGAATCACCCTTTTAATTATAGAGGTCTAGCCCGCCTCTGAGCAGCCTATTTTTGGCAGAATTCCGGAAGATGTTTTTATCCGTGATGAATCGAAGAGCCTGTGGAGCACTAAATTTCTTGCGAGGCCGGAGTTCACGAAGGAATTGTATGAAGCCAGGTGGGCCACCGCAAGCGTGGCAAGTAGTATGGAACCAAAACAACACCATAGATTTGGTAATCATAAAGGTCTTGGCAAACAAGACCACATCGGTCACCGGTGACCGATTAAGGCGAAAAATTGCATGTAACAGCCACTTGCAAATCGATACTGCACCAAAAACCATTTTTTGCGATTCTTTATTGATGATTGGAGGAAGGAAAAACAGACATGACCCCGCTACATAACTGACTCTTCCTAATTAGGCTGCTGATAGATTTGTCTCCAACTCCAATCATAAACAAAAACCACAAACAAAAAATTTTGATGCTATCGATTTGCAAACAGCTCTAAAACGATTCCTCCTTTCAGTCGGCCCCGCAATTTCAAATTCGGAGCCTTTGAATGACTGGCAAAATGCGGGTGGAAGCTGATTTACGACCACCAGTGCAACACTGTACGTTCCACTTCGAGTTATAAAATGGATCGCTTCAAATTGATACGGTTCACCCCCCAATTCTCTTGAGATCAGATTCAAAGATAAGATTCTAATCATTCAAACACGCAGTGAGTGACTTTTCGCATGAACTATAATCACTCATTCGGGTCGCTTGTTTAAGTTCACGACAAACTGAGAAGCTTTAATATCCTTTTACAGTACCAAGCTTCTGCCGCGAATGTAAAGACTCAAAGCTAATTAGAGAGTGACGGTGCATATGGAACCACTTGACTTGTGTTTTGGGAACACTCAATGTGGATTTGATATACTAGAATCCAGTTACTTGTGCAGCAGCCACTACACACCCTCAGAACCCCACTAGCCGTGGCGGTAGTGACAATTCAGAAGTCGTGTCAACTGCTGCGGGGTCCATACTAACCACGATGGCCGCGATGATCGTAGGAATCCATCCACCATCCGTTCCAGCTAATGAACCATCTGAGACTGACTCTCGGAGAAATGGCTCGAATCCTTGCCGCCTTCACCTGAAAACGGTAGAGAAAGGATACCTCCCGAAGGAATGGATCAGGTACCTTTAGCTTCAGGGATGAAGCGGAGCAGTACGAACCGTACCTCAAAGCGATGGAGGAGGAGAAGCCTGAGAAAGAGCTCGAGTAAGAAGGGTGGGGCGGCCCGTTAGCGGTTTTGATTAGGTTTTGATTTTAAATGGTTCGTCGCGGTAGGACTAAAGTTCACGAGATACAATGAAAAGAAGAACAATTAAGAAAATGAAACGAGCTTTCTAATAAACTCATCTTCGAACCGAAAAAAAAGAATATACATAATTAGTTAAACTTGTAGTAGGAGGTTGATGGTCGGGTCGGGGATGCCATCTGTGAAATCCATAAACCTGCGAACCATCAAATGACCCCCGCACAATGCCACTGCGTCCTCTTGCTCTGACGTTCAATTTAGCCTAACGGATAATTCCGGTCACGGATCAATGCAGGAAGAATCTCAAGCTTGTCGATCTGGCGTTGAGAACATTGTATGCAAAGAAAGAAGCGACATATATATATATTTGGACGACTTGTGTCTTCGTACTTAGAAGTAAAGGCTGTAGAGGGGAGTGGTTTTTCTACGACCAAAACTGACTGAATAAGATATAAGATCGACAAGTACTACGCTCGTGAGTTGCCAAAGTCAAAGCGGTAACAACCTCTCGTAAGGTAGAAAGGAAGTTGAAAGCTGTAACAAATGAGTAATGATTGAATTCACCAGTCCGACTTTCCTCCTATCTCCCTCTCAAGACTGGTTGTCCGTATATGACGACCAACACGTTTTTTCTCATGGTACATCATTTTCCTTGTCTCTTGTACTTGATCCCCGTCTTTTTTGGACGTTTCGTATCCATCGTCCCTGTGGGACTTCTCCCGCAAGTTCTTGCTTCCCCGGCTTGTCAGTTTGTGGGACGGACGGAAATATCTCGTTTATCCTTTTCTAGTCAAATCTAGAGAGTGCGAGACGAGTTCGAGTTCATGCAGCGCGTTTCGTCGGATATTCAAGTTTGTATGCATATACATAGTGAATACGTGATCGCATCTTTTGGAATAGATTTTTGTTGGCTCCCCAGGGTAGTTTTTTTTCCGAACTAGAGCGAACACTCGCGGCGTAAAGCTTCGGTTGATCGATGAAACTTCTATTGTGCTGAGGCAAGGCATTTTCCGAATGTACCCAGAAATCAATGTCTCTTGTTATCCCAGGGGGCCAAAGCTGGCGAAACGTACGGGTGCCACACGTTGTAACCACGTTGGCTTCTTCTGGCTTCTTCTGGCCTGAATTAAGGATCTCCAGACTATACCCATAAAGGGAAATTAGGAATCAGAGATTAACGCCACATCGCCGACGTAGTACCGAATCGTTACTGGTGGGTATATTACGACAAGTTCAAGTTCAATCGCAGACTTCTGTGACCAAATGATGAAGAATGTTTGACGTTTGTCTCGGTGAGTCTCATTGGAGGTTTCCGCCTAACTCTTGATCCATGCTCCGTATTCTATTTCTATCCCCCTAGTTAGGTATTTAGGTCCCTTCGGGGAACTGCTGGCAAATTAGCTCCGGACACTGTACCCCATACCGGGGAGGGGCAATGGGAAATTGATAGAGTGCTGTAATACAACAATGTGGTAATAAATGATGAGAGTATGAAAGAAAAACGTAGTAAACAGAAGACGTAGTTAGTTAGTCAGTTACACAGCGAAGGTCCCCCACGGGAACTGCTGGAAAATCAGCCCCGAATACCGTACCCCATACCAGGGAGGGGCAATGGGAAATTGAAAGAGTGCTGTGCACATAATGAGATCCAGAGTATGAAAAAAGCAATAAAGGGAGACTAATCATCTATCGGCGCGTTAACTGTCATAGAAGAAGGGGATAAAGAGACTCAGGATAGCAACATTCGAACTCAGGTGGCTAAGTACAAAACCTGAAAGTAGGTTTTGGGGGAGTAAGTGCTCCCAAGTCACTTGTCGTGATGATTAGTCTATTGTAAGAATCAAGATACATGATAACCCTACTTCCAGGGGAGTCAGTACTCACAAGTCACTTGTCGTAATGATTAGTCTATTGTAAGAATCAAGATACATAATAACCCTACTTCCAGGGGAGTAAGTACTCCCAAGTCACTTGCCGTGATAATCAGTCTATTGTAAGAATCAAGATACATAATAACCAAATGGAAGACGTATGTTCTCTGTCTACAAAAATATCAGCTGAACAGATAATTCGAAATTCCCTGCAATGCCATTGTTCGTCACCGCTTCTTGAGATTGCACGGCCCCGCAGAATCCCATAAGTTGCTCGTCATTGCACGAGGTCAAATTAGTGGGCGTTTTCTCCCCCGAATTTGGAGCGTTGGTTCGACTTGAACATTAGGTAAAGAGCGATTTCAACTTTCCTAAAAATGGCAATACATAGTATGTATACACATATCGTCTTCTCAGTTCTGTAATAGGAGCACATTTTCATGCGCGATATCGGTGGACCAAGAACTCTTGTATTAATAAATAGTATACACTAATTTACATATCGTCTTCTGCATAGACATTTTCATACACGATATCGGTGGGCCAAAAACTCTTGTATTTACAAATAGTATACGCTAAGTTACATTCTGTATAGACACATTTTCATGCACGATATTGATGGACCAAGAACTCTTGTATTTGCAAATAGTATACACATTAATGCTAAGTTACATATCGTCTTCTGTATAGACACATTTACATGCACGATATTGGCGGACCAAGAACTTTTGTATTTACAAACTGTGGATCGACGGACCAGGCGGACTTATGAGCTATGTATGTAGACAAAGACGTAATTTTTGCAACACACCTCCTGTTCATTAACTTCTCCGTTCCGTTACATTCACTCCGTCCTGTCCACTCTTTGCATAGGATGACTGAGGTGCCGTCGACCAGTGCTAACTGCATCGGGATCATTGGAGACGGCATCATCGCGGTGATGTTGGGGATGACCTCCTGCAACGGTTTCACCCGTCAATTCGCCTGGGCTTGAACCGAAACCGGCAACGTTTCGACCAAAGTTGGGGTTCTCTTGGTATGTAGGAGCAGCGCCATCGGAGCCAAAGCCTACTTGTTGGTCATGAGATCTAAACGGATCGTGTGAGGGTGGGTCGGAGGTAGTGGTGGTAGTTGTTGTGGAGTAATCTGAACCGACGGCTGTTCCTCCTCCCTGGCCGGAATCAGCTGCGCCACCCTTAAACATACTCATCCCCCTTGCAGTTTCTTCTCTTCCGCCCGTGGCAAGGACATCGTTCTTCGCTTCTCCTTCACGTGAATTTGTTACTGTGTCAGCAGCGCCAAGTGCGGTCCCACGAATGTTGTCGCCGACGCCTGTACAGTGTATGAAACAGTTTGTAAACGTGTAGATAGATGGCTGTCGGTAATTGGAAAAAAGACTGTACCGTGGATAACATGAGCTGCGCCTCTACACGGAATACAAAATGGATATTTTAGTTACCGTTTCCTTGGTGTTTTCCTTTGAAGTTTCAATTGGAAGACTTACCTGACTTTATCTCCTAGGTTTGAGGACATGATTCGTAAAAGAGTTGAGTTGGGAAGATTGCTAGTCTTGGTCTCCTTTATAATAGACGGAGTACACTCCACGTAGCCAATGAGCAAAGGTAGGCGTCAGTGTATCCACTGTGAATGCGTCATCGTTATTACTCTCCGGTGGAGTCTTCCGGGTTTGACCCTAACCCTAAAAACCAAGGCCCAAGGCCCAGAACGCGAGCAGGTGGAGTATGTAATCTGATCTGATCTGAGGATGGCGATCAGATCTGGTTCCTCAACTCCATATGGTGTGTGATAGGACCAGTTGTACTGAATTGGGTCCGGCTGAGCGCCGCCAAATGCGGGCGAGCTTTTCCATTGAGCCGCGTACGGTTCGCATCTTGATCTCTCGCGTTTCCGTGAGACTCGAGATATGCTTCTGGAATCGTATAAAAACCCACCCACTCCCTCTACTTTCCTTATCTTCCTACCTATCTTCGTCTTTCCCTCCCTCCTCCTCCTCTTTTTTTGCTATGATGTACCTGACTGCACCATGGGTCTGTAGATCAACGGTGTTCCGAGCCAAAACCACCCACTCAGACCTTAACCATCGGTGTCGCTGTCGTTCTCCGTTTGAGAAGTGAGCATGCGAGGTCTGAGTCGTGGCGGCCGCAAGGATTACCGTTCGTCGAAAGTCTCTTGGAGTATGTCTGGGTATACCATACACGAGAAGAACACTCGGGTCTCATTGGATATCGACAAGTGATGCATTGATGATTTGCGCAGTGAGTGTCATTATGCGGCAAGATGGTGCCATTCGATGGACCCTTACTCAACGCCATCTTACTTCCAAATTTCGTTTCAATCGTTGGAGTTCTTTTGCCCACACGGTCATCGGATAGAACGGGTGATTTCTATGGGTCACTGGGAAAACGTTTAGTGGTGGATCTTCTCGGTCTCTTTTCTCATGATTATCGTCCGCTTATGACCCTTCTTTGAATTGTAGCAATTTACAGCTTTGACACTTACCATTCAGGTACGGCGTTGGAACTCTTCTGTGTGGGTACACGTGTTTAACCTTGTGGAGAAGATTTGACGCCTTTACGAGCTTTCGAAAGCCCGGATCGATCCACCCGTCTTCTTTCATTTACTGCAGACGGGTGCGAAGATTAGGAACTAGTCTAGTGCTAGTAGTGCTCGTTGTTAATTGAGTGTGATTGATTCATGATCAAAAGTTGTTGTTCTTTACCGTAACGGTTCGTGCGCTGGGGGAACTAGTAAGGGGCTAGTGTGACCGGTAATTTGCAATTGCTAACTATTAGTCCATTTTAGGTGCTTTTCCCTATCCGGAGGTGCCAAGTGACCTACTCGCCCTTAGTCTTAATCTTCAACACAAAGCGGTTCTCGGATCTCAAAGTTGCTCAAAGATAACACGAATACAGCCATGGGTATGTCGGATAAATGGGAAATGAATAGTATTTTCATGATGTTTCACAGATTGGACCATATATCTATGCAATAACGCAAGTATGTAAACACCCATACGTATAATATATGTATCTTTTTTTATATCCATTTTAGAATCATTCACCATGTTGATCTATATGTCGTTCTGTATTTTTTTCTTGACGTTTACCTGATCCTCGTACACGTGTCTTTCTGCTTTTAACCAACTATCGGGAGCTCGTTGTCGATCCTTCTTCCTGTTGACCGATGTGATCCTTTTCACGCAATGCTCTGAATATTCCGTTCTAGAGACCTATCTTTGTAGTCCAATCATCTCAATGCATTCGACAAGAAGAATTCTGGATACCGTTAATGGTTATAAGAAGCGGGAAGGCAAGTTTGATCATTTTGGTACTAGCAGAAAAACATACTTTCTGATTTACCTGACTCGTGTACTCGAAAGCTGAAATACGACTTTTTGGGTGATATTGATCATTTCTCCCGGATGAAACCGAAACTTATTAGAATAGGTGGAATTGCTTATAACTTGAGCCTGTAAGTACCAGACTTTCGGACAAATTCTCTGTCCGGTCAAACAATACGTACTCCTGTGCAGATTACGACACTAGTATTCTTTTCCAACGACAACAGACAGATTGAGGTTTTCCTTCCCATTCATCTGCGGGTGAACAAAGAAGCAGCCTGATGGTACTTAGTATACAGGTCACAGCATACCGGAGGGTGAAGACGTGATATGTCTACACATGCATAACATCTATACCATATATACCAAAAGGTGCCTGGAATGTCCATCGGTAGCCGGGGAAAGATTGAGAGAGACAGATAAATTGTATTGGTGGCGCCAAATATCTCGTTGAATTGTTACGGGCCCTTACAATTGGATCAAGGGGAAGTAGGGGGAACGCCAGGCACATGAATGGCCTTTACGACCACCCAAGCTACTGCGCGATATTAGGGGATGTCACAGAGCAACGAGCTGATCTGTCTAATGTCAGGTCCGGTGTCGGGGCGATTACATATAATAATATAGAGAAATGAACGGAAGTTAGAGCCAAGTGACACAGGTCTGGACTCGACTCGAACATTTTCAGCTGACTGTTCAATGGCATTCAATGCGCCTGTTGAACGCTCCGGGGTGTCAAGAGAGAGACAAGGCTACGGCATTGAAAGACCTCGAGACTGATGTGGCTTTTTGTGATGTATAGGGAAATGTCAACGTTTTACTACTGTCGTTGATTTCAACGAAGGGTTTATCAGGTACCCTTTCCCCCTGGCCTGGAGGGCACCATGTGGGAACGAGTGTGAAATGCCTCGACGGCTATTTGGAAGTTGCTCTATGTTTTTTGTTACATATGTCGTTTTCCATATGTCATTATCTCAAGGATAATTTTTTGTTTGCTGTCACATCAGCTCGTGATATGAGTATCTAACACAGTCGTATATTAGGTGGAGTGGAAAGGTTGGGAAGAATAACTCTGTGCCTATTCAAATATAAAGTGGCTTTCTTGCAGGCTCGAAAATCTAGAACAGAAGAACGGGTACACTAATAAGTGTACATATTTAACTGGTACCGAGATTTTTTAACCCTTGGGAACGCATCTGTGTATTGGAAATGACAATAAGCTGCCAGTGGCCATAAGGCCCGTCTTGAATGCCTTCGTTGTCGTGCACGTGAAGGCCTCGCAGATAACAGTAGTCTCCGGGTCTGAGACTCAGATAATAAATGTAATACAAATGCTGTTTATGCAAGAATTCGAAGTATGCTATGGGTGTTCAGGAAGAGAAAGACGTCAGGAACTGAAGTTCTTGAACTTTTACTCCCTTCCACTTATATATGAGGCTCCATCGTTTTTTCTAAGTCTGAAGAAGTTTATTCAACTAAGATTTTCTACTGGTTTGGAAGAAAATTCCCAACTCAAAAGGGTAGACTTTTTGCAGGACCAGATGCTCGTAAGTACTTATTTCTTAGGTGTGACGCGTCAGAGCAGAGCACTTTTGATTGTGGGTGAGTTCTTAAATTTAGACTAATCCAATGGAATACATCTCATTACCTTAAAAACCGAAAAGTATACATGCAGTGGAAGAAGAGCTACAAGAATATGGATGTTGATATGAAATTCCAAATTTCACATTGCGAGTCTGACAGTACCTGAAGAAATTCAGTTTAGGGGTTTTCAAGCGTAAACTACTTCCCTATAATTTTTTGACCCCAAAGTTGATGATAAAACCACACCGTGAAGCAAATGAATTCTTGTAAAAAAAGTCAGCTTCGCGAACGCCCGTAGTGCCAGCAGGGATTAAGGTATTCCTTTGTCCTTTTACGGGAATTTCTTATCGATTCAACATTCCGAAATAGAGGGGAAGACAGAGAATCCTCAAGATATTCGAGTACTGCCCTCATGACTTGCCGTGACTTCATTCTCATTTGAAATTATCGGCTCCGGGAGATTGCAGAAATCGATCTACATAGAATTTCCGAATCATCTGAGTCTTACGCCACCCGTTCAAATTTTACATACGGATGTGGTAAATGGAGTGAAGTTGGGTAAGATTTATAGTTGGCCTTTTTAGAAATGTTATACAGGATTTAAACACTCCTTTGTACACTACGGTTCCTTTGTACAGTTGCGTTTTTGGTAGAAATATTGAACTAGGTTGGGTCAAATGGTGTTAATATGTCTGGTACTAGTATAAAGACCTTGAAAAATGCTCTAACAAATGGAAATTTCGGAACATGGTCTTGTGGTGGTCAAGTTGGTGTAAAACTGATGATTTGTCAAAAATTAGATTCTCTTCTTATGGGCTGCTGAACCCTCTATTAAGGATATATCTTTGTTGTCTTATTCAGGTAGATGATACGAGCATGTCGATACCCTTTTTGTACCAGTCAGCAGATGATGAACATGAACAATGGCCGAATTCCTCCATTTAAGTCGAGATTGTGTCATATCTGTCACACTGTCACACGCCTGTCACAGCTCTCATGAGGTAACATCTACAAGACTACGACTCATGGAGGATTCACAAAGCAACTGTAGATTGTTGCCAAGGTCTTTGATACTATTCATGACAAGAGAATCAACAAAAACCATATTGCGGAATCAGAACCATAGAGTGTGACTAGGGCGTGACAAACTGTATAAAGGAGCCGGAATGGCCAAATTTGGCATCCAAAATTCATTTCGTTATAGCTCAACTGTCTCTCGACAGAATCATCTCAAAATTAGTTATATAACCCCTTCTGATGCCCTGCTTTCAAATGGGCTACCTACCAGAGCCCCAATGCTGACAGGTATGGAGTAAAGCGCGAAAACATTTTGGGTGTACAAAGGAGTATTCAAATCCTGTACACCGAGTTGGGATACTCGTAACTCCAGATGATTGGGCCCAGTGATAGGCATGCGTATGAAGTTCTGTTTACGATTTTCCTTACTAATAGATGATAGGATACTGTAACACACGCACTTGTAGGCTCCTTGTAAGTTGCATAGGTGTCTATGTCCAATCATCATATGCAACAAGTCTCCAGTATGCGAAAATGTCGAGTCTTCACGTCCAAGGCTTCTTGATACTCACCTTCTTCTCAGCGTTTAAGGTGGGAGAAGCGCGAGCCTAATTCAACGCCATTCTGATGAAGAATCGATGACGCTCGATGATTCGCGATTCTTCGTGCTAGCTATCAGGGACAACCAATAAGAAAAGAGAATACTTCGGAACCATCAGGTGTATGAATAAGTCGACGTCCCCTCCAATGAGCTTCGAGGTTCTTCACGTCAACCCGTGGGCAAAAGTTGACAAATATTGACCACGGACATAAGAGTAAATGATGCCCTTAGTCGCTCTCAATTGCACTCTGAATGCATCCAGTTACTCGGAAGAGACATTCGGTAACGCTTCGCCGCTGACCTTTAGATTATAACAGGCACTGGCATGGTGTGAAACAATTTCGTCTATTTTCGTTCACAAGAACGTTGGTAAATAGTACAATAATCTCACCAACACAATGCTCCATCGGCGGTGAAGATTTCCATCAGTAGGATAGAAGAAAGTTTGTATTCGACGACTTTGCCGCTTTTACGTAGCAAGAAGTAGAAGTAGCGAAAGAGGTACCTACAGGAGACGTACCTTTCGTTTTGATCCGATGCTTTGCCACCTATACTTAGGGAGTTGTCCGTTACGTGCCTTGCGGGCCGACAAGATGAACGGCATGGTTCTGAACTCAGAACGGTCTTGACAGACAAGGACGGACACGACTGAGGAGGAGTGCCAATACAGATAAGGCCGGTGTATTGTTCTCATCAAACTTTGGATTAACCCCTTAGCCAAACGTCACTTGAAGCTCCAAGATGAATTGATTCGATGACGTCTCACTCATTTTTTCTGAATGTGATTTCGTACCAGTGCAGATCCCGTCGCATCAAAGAAGATGTGGCAAAAGGCCGTAGAAGAACTTGGAGAGGAGCCTGTCAGATAAGCGCAAGCTGGAAGACGATACGTAAGTACAAATGTGACTACTCCAAGTCCAGAGCCTCTTTGCTGCGGCGTATCTCACAGAATGTCTAGTTTGTCAGACGCTATCGTCTGTGACGAGGCAAAAAATAAAAAGCACAAGAGTTTGTAGATTATAATTAATGTTACGATTCAAAATACGACTACTAGTAGAATAATGGCCGAGTTAACATTTCCACCTCCCCTCACGAAAGATGTATGATATTAATGTCGATTTATTTGTGTACGCCATCCCCATAACGGAAAAGATCCTGGTTCGTCCAACCATGAGTCCAAAATCTTGGCGAGCACAACTTGCTCTTCCTGCCCTTCGTATCCACTAGAGGACATTGCCCACCTGACATCCCGAACTGCCTCAACCCATTCCCGAAACTCGTTTTCTTTCTTCAATGCCCCAAAACACATCCCAAGGACGTCAGCATGCTTCAGCCAACCCTGTTCATTCACTAAGGAGTTTCCCGGTATAGCGGTACCTGACCTTGAGGCACCAGAGACAGTCGGATGAGCAAGCCCAGTCAACTCGAGTCCTTCTGCTTCTCTCATCGTGAGTAGTCTCATGTGAATTTCGATGAGGGAATCCCAGGATATCCTCGAGTCACTACACCACTCTTCGAAAGTAGGAATGCCAAGCTTCTTTCGAAGTTCGACGTTAGAAGGATCAGAAAGCGCTAAATTATACAATGAAAGCTCCTTCCTTGCGTGGTCGCTTTTGCGCACACCATCGACTTCAGACCATGGGATGTCGCAATACTGACATCGACATTCAAAATGGAACGAGTCTCGAAGAAGCTGTCGACGCGAGTGACGGGGGAGGTAGAGGGATGGAACAGAGGGTGAAATTGATGAAGAACAAGAAAAGAGAGAGGACGTTGTCGAAACCGAGGAAGATGTTGCATACCCCATAACCGACTCAGACGCTTCAGCTGGAGGTATGGCTTTGGCTCCTGAAGCAGTTAGAGCAGACTCGGGAAGGCTCCAAGGAATTGACGTAAAAATAGCTGAGGATGAGGAAATGGGAAGATAAGAGATTGTGATCTCATCTCCCGGATCTATGTCGCGATTCGCATGAAGAGTCAAAACAAACGACGTGGGATCGAACGTGGCAATAGCAGAAGGACCACAGCTGAAGATGGTAAAGTCAAACAAAAAAAACAGTCAGAAGCATGATCATGTCGACGTCATATAACATACCTATGATTGCATCGTGCGCTGCGCAGGAATAAGGCCCTGCATCTCTGCTTATCACCACTGGCGTCTATCAACTCGACTCCAAATCCGTTTGTCTGAAGTATTCCCTGGAAAGTCCTGGGTGCGACCATCTCTCCGCCTTGATGGGACATAGAAGTAGAATCTGAAAAAGATTCGACTAGGTTCCTGGTGTCTTGCTTCAACTTCATGAATACGTCCCCGGCGTCCTCTGTCTCACCGACAATCATCACTGGCCTTTCGGCTAGAATCACTGCGCCTTTGCGGATCGGGACCGTCGCGAACATTCCGAAACCGCTCAAGGTACCGCTAGACACAACGATTGACAAGGGAGTCGAGAGTGAATAGTTGTAAGGACTATTGCCCGAGCCAGGTCCACAAACAGGAAGAACGACGACCTTGTCTTGCTGAAGGATTTGGGAAAGTGCAGCGGCGGGTTTGAGGCGAATGCCACCATCGACAAAACCTCGGACGTGTACAAAACATTCCTCGGCGGAGTCTGTGAATTGTATTCGGTGTATCTCTTCTGTGTCACTTCTCTGGGACGGAGAACTGAGGCTGGCACAAGAAGAGAAATGTACGAGTTGAGCACCGTCGCCCGATCCGCCGAAGTTGTGAGTACGCAAATTCTCTGGAGTGAGGGAGGTGGGCTGTGAAGGAAGAGACGCGGAAGAAACGTGCCATAAGCGCGGATGAAGCGGAACCGATTGAGACTGAGATGACTGGCGTTTGTGATGATGGGCGGTTTGCATTTGAAAGTGTTCCTGCATGCATGATACTGTGGCCTCGTTGGATTTGCACTTCAACTTGGATACGTCTGAATAGGAAGAATCGACATCCTTATTGAGCAGAGGTTGGGAAGACCCGACATCCGGAGAATACTTGTGACTCGGAGCACTTTCCGTCGACTGGGTAAGAACCAGTGTCTGCACGTCACATTTCGACGTAGGGTGCTGTTCGGAATAGGTGAGGATTTGCCGCTCGGATGAACGTCCGTTGAAATGAGGAGTAGACGCAGATTGTGAAGTCTTTCCCATTTGAGCTAGGAATACGTAGCGGTCGAAGTTGGTTAGAGATAGAGACGCAGGACGGGAAAAGTAGGATGGTAAGGTAGAAAGATCAGCGCGATATGCGTTTTAAAGACTCGGAGGACACACGAATTATAAACTATTCCATGTCCAAGCACATGCACGAGGCTATATGAGAGAACAATGAAGTCCAAGAGCTCTGAATACAGTATAGTTTTCGATGAATGAACGAGTCTGGAGAGAAAGACTCATTGGTCCAATACTGGTAAAATTACGATTACATTAGAAGGATTTGCTGGCGCAACAATGCCACCGACCAGGAGATGGAATTGAAGAAAGGAAAGCGTACCAAGTATTTGTTCCATCTTTGTGTTGCAGCACAACACATGTACCCACTGCATCATGAGAACACGCATCCACAAAGAAGCGGGATATGTAACTTGTGCCTCGTCAGTCGAAAACATCCCCAAGTGTTTTTTGCTTCAGCAGATTTTCCGCAGGAAGAGAATTTTAACAAGACGGTATGCGATCATGAGCGCTGGGTCGGTGAGAATAGCTGCCAGATCTTTGAGAAGTTGTGGTAGATGTTGAAATTTGAAATTTGAGACCGAGTCCAGCCAGTCACGTGTTCAATTTAATCATTTCGCAGATGTCTACTCCACAATTTTTTACTTCTCGTGTACTTATACGAAGGAGTAGAATAGATCATAATAGATAGTGACAACCTTCACAGTCCAGAAGGACCAGAAGGACCAGAAGGATCCATAGCACGCATCAATTCATCAACGTTTATGACTTGGTTCAAAGGATTATCCCAATCATCCCAAATGATACTTATCCAGAATCTCCGTTTAGTTCGGTTTTCAACCAGCAGGCAGAGTGCACTTACTTTTCTGAGGTACCGGGGATCGGATCTACTTGACCTATAATCGTTCAGTAATCAATAGGAGCTTTTAGGTGAACTTTGGACTATATTATTGACTCACCAGTGAGAAAGTCGTTGAGAGAACTCAGCTCCTGGTCTTGTTTGTTCGAAGCGAAGTCTGTGTTTCTACCGGTGCTAGTAGTAATCCAGTCGTTAATATCACCTTCCGTGGTCTGTTTCTCTTCAAAAGCATTCCAAAATGTTGACCCATGTAGAGGTAAATTTCCGAGTTCGGTGCTTGACAACGGTAGATCAAAGAGAGAAACGTCTGCTCCGAAGTTGAACGTGAATTGATTGAGGCCCATGTTCATAGTGTCGTCGGTTCCAGAGGTGGACGCGGTAACGTGTTCTGTGTGCTGAGTTGTAAGGGAAACGAGAGATATTCTTAATGATATCATTTAAGCATGACTGACCAGATTGGATGTTGTGTTCAGTGTCCCGCATTCGTTTTGTAGATTTTTCAAGTAGTATATATGAAGCTGATTCTTCACTGTTCATACCGGTCAGAACGATTAGTTCACGCAGTATATCACTGCGTTCATCGTCAGCTAAACAAAAACAAGGATGATGTGAATTGAAATCAATATACATGCATGATCCCGCGCTTCGCCATCTATTCAAGGACAAAAGCAAGTGGATTAGATTATCACTATGAAGGCGAAGCATGGCTTCGAGAAGAATAGTAAATACCTAGACTCGTATAAGCGCAACATCTCTATGCAGCTATACACGTTCTTCATCTCTTTATCTATATCTACTGGCGTGTTGAGATGTTTTCCCCGCCATGCGTTGAGAAGGAGAACTATAGCCGAGGTATACAGCGCTATCTAACAAGGACATCTGTTATACGCAAGTGAAAAAAGTGATTGGTCAATAGAGTGACTTACCAATACATTGAGCATTGGTATTAATCCGCTGCGATGTTTAATCTCTACGATACGACAACAAGTCCTCGCTGCGTTTACACAAATCGTCATAGATGGAAGCCTTGTGACTGGACTCTTTCCAGGTTTTGGAATGAAGGCCCTGTGTACGACCATCTGAACCCAATAATAGGAAGCATATAGGCAACAAGATTGTTGGAGAAACATATGGTGGGCTTGTTGGGGACCCCATTTTACTGGTAGAGATAAAAAACATTTAAGCGAATGAATGGGTTCGATGAATCTACTCACAATGGCTCGGCACAGAATCTATCCATTTGTTCAACGAGCTGTCGATTTCTGATACCACTTTTTCGTTCCACTCAGGGCCGGACATACCCATCGCAGTCCAGAAGTCGGATCTTCTAACGGCGAACTTGACGTGATTGAGGATTCAAAGGACAGAGCATCAATTCTTGATCAACTCACGATTGTACGCTGGGCAAAACTAAGGATATCCAACAATTTTATGAAACTGTTCCAGTACACCACGTACGAGGGACGATCTGGGGGCTGTTTGAAAGACTGTGCTGGATCGCTTGTCTCCCAGTATTCATCGTCACATTCAATAGGTAAATCCACATCGAAACTAAATTTTAGCACGAGAAGAAAACAAGCACGTCAGTGGGACGAAATCTAAATCTTTAGCGCTAGCTACTCACTCGTCAACGGAAGTTGCCCTCGGCCGTCCCATATAGGAGCCAACAAAAACGTCCAATACGTACAACGCCCAGAATGCTCGCTTCAGCAGTTCACTTTCGATGGTAGGCTTGCCAGGTTTTTGTCGATGAGCTCCCATTTCTTGAGCAAAACGAAGCCCAAGACTGATGAGAGCCGAGGAGACGTGATAAGAAGAGGAGCTTCCTATGAAAGGGATTACGAGCTGTCGTGGTTCAGGTCAGGTCTAGAATTATTCAAGCATTGACGTACACAATACAGTTGCAACTCATGAATTGACGGAGGATTGACAGCAAAATTTGGTCTGATCAGTCTGATTTGCCTGAACCATTTCCATCCAGCACTTGCTTCAGTACCGGAAGTTTCATCAAAAACTCTTTTGTCATTTGACAGTCGAGATGCAGTGAAGCAGACGGCAAGAACAACTGAACCGAAGAGACGATCAGAAAAATGATGACCCTGCTTAACAGATCTCTCGAATGTCTGGCGATGCAATATAGGGACCAATGGATGAAAATGAAGAAAATAAAGACCTGTCAGATGTTCTAAGAGATCTTCCTCAGGGAAGACGAGGGGAGGGAAGTATTCTGGAGGTGGAAGTTGCCACTGATAATTTGCAAATTGAGTGCTGCAGAACAAGCTAAATATGGTCATTTTACTTACCGGATAGACATGCCAAAATTCTGGTCGCCTGAGATTGGTGAGAGAGGCTTTGACCTGGTAACCATAACCGGGTCCGAGGTCTTCCTGGTCTTCTAAAGTCGCAGCTGCGATGACTGTGTGGTTGACCTGGCCCGAGGGGCTTTCCTTAGCTTGGTCCAGAACCAAACGGACGAGTGATTCCGACAGTTCTTCATCAAGAGCCGTGGATTCCGCTTGGGGGGGTAATATGGAAGTAGGAAATGGTCGCTGTATTGTTGCGAAAGTTATCTGCTGGCTTTGACTTTCGACAGAAGAAGCTGGAGGTCCTGAATTACTTTTAAGTACTTCTTGCAACCGACTTTCTAACAACTTTATGCGTGAAGCCAAATCTATCAGGAGTTGACGGACGGTATCAGAATCCTCGGGAATGACAAAAGGTTTCGTTGTAGACAATATAGCTGTGACAGCAGCCGCAACAGACCGGTCATTCCGAGGTGTACTGATATGATGGTAAGAAAAAATACTTGTCACCATTGATAATATCTATTACAAACCCTTTCGGTGGTCCTCGTTTCTACAATTGCATTAGCAAAGACGGGAGGAAGAGCGTGTCGCTTGGGAATTTACATACCTTTTTCGCATCGGATAACACATGTGTACATTCACATCGAAACGCGATGCAGTTCGAGCAAATTTGATCAGGCATATTCGCACTATCGCCTGTCGAAGACAGGTTGGTTTCTGTTAGGTATGAACCAAATCAAGTAGGGCGAATCTCACACTTAACTGCGCGCCAAAAAGGATGGTCAAACCACAGGCAAAGCGGTAATGAGGCGAATTGACTTACTTTTCCGCTTTCTGCATCCATCACAGGCATTCTGTAGTCTTCTTCTCTTGAAAGCAACAGACGTATCATCGGACATGGTAAACAACAGACAAACTCCAAAAGCTGCGGTTGACGTTGCTTAACTTCTCACGTGACCCTATTCAAATAAGTAATCGATCTTTTCTTAGCACAGGTGAAACATTGATTCTTTGAAAGCTCGATAAGTTATCATTATTCTTGTGAATAGCCCTTGACTCAGAAAAGAAATCTCACTTCAAACTCCAGCCCGTTATCAGCTTTTGGATAAGAAGGCAGACTACTAACTATAGTTTGTCGGTCCTCTACTGGATCCCAAGTGCATAATTTCCAGCTGATGTCGCAGAGTATACAAGTCAACTCATGGCTATGTGGGTGATATCGATTGCAATAGTTGAGTTACTCAAGAAATAACAATTAAAATCAAACTTCGGAGACACCGCCTCCAATTCACTGATCCTTTTTGTATAGTAGTCGAGCGGATACAAAAATTTCTCTATCCACACTCTTAATAATCACTATAGGGCCCTGTTTCTTAGCATTTATCGCAACATATCCTCACTCTGGAGGCTTTGATATACCTCTATGGGTCCGCCACCAGTCGCCGCCTCGAGTGAGTTCGAATCAGTTGTGAAGAGTCCAAAAGAAGTATGGTAAGTTGTACGGAATCACGAAAGGCTTTGCAGCAGACACCTACTAAATGCAGTTCATTCCTGTCGAAGGATCAAATCTCTATCATAGCTTTACTGCGTTCTGCTTTATTTCATGTTGCCTCCGAATGAACTTGGACGCACTCTCGGCACCTCGGGTACAGCGTGAGAATAAATTTGGACGAGGCGGCACCGCAACGTCAAGCATGCATGACGCGTGACGCATGTCTTGAGGTCCAACCGACTCCAACATCCGAATGTCCAACCGCGAAAATGGTCAATGCAAGCGCGATAACCTGATTAGAAGAGTCTCTTGAACAATAGGTTAGTGAGCTTATCCTATGTTTATGCTCACAACACAGAATGCACAGGAAAACACCATTTTTGGTTGATCCTTTTTGTTTTTGTCCATTGTTCGTGGAGAACTTGGACTTCGTCACCATGAATACTGGTGGCATTGTGTGGACAAGGTGAGATGACTCCGCTCAAAATGTATTATGTTAGTATAATTGACCGTGGTTTAGTACATTTACTGCCACACAAATGCTCGAAAGGCTGTTGAAGTTTGGGTGCTTTGACCTTTGCTGGTCCTCATTTAAATCAACCACTTTTCGCCTTCCTATCTACATCCATCCCCTTTCCCCCCTCCTTTTTCAAACTCAGCAAGCGAGAAATGCATCATCCTAACTCTCATTCGACTTGGGTTGGTAAGTCGTGTTCCGATTTCCTTGGTTCTTTCCGCCTATTAAGCATTTGGAACCATCAGAACTCTCGCCACTCGATTTGAGGAAGGACGAGGAAGGACCCGAAGAGAAATACTCGCCACCTAGAAGAGCTTTTACAGAGCCCACTCCCACAACGAGACCTTCGATGCCTTCTACGGCACGTCTCACTGATGGAAGAGTCCATGTTTCTCCCGCTAGACCTACGGTAACATCCAACGAAACTTCGGAAAAGCGCCGAGGTATATGGGGGATCGTTTCACCGTTCTGGTTTCTATGTATGTCTTATTCGATGCTCTCTTCGTATTTTGTTGATCATAGTTTTCATCTTTCAGTTTCGTTGGGGACGGTCACTCTGACAATCGTTTCAGTGAGTCTTTAAACTAATTTCGCAATAGATGAGAGGAAACTCAGAGAGCTTGAAGTGGGTTCTTCACTTTGTGTTGGGCAATAGATCGCCGACTGCAGTATTCGTCTGTCAGTAACTTTTTTCTTTATATGTTTTCGAGCGCATCCTCACGAAACGATATCACCCAGCTGCTTTTTCGGCACTTCTTCTCCAGGCCTACGTGAGGACATTGTCTGAGGTTTCTTCTTTCCACCTTCAGCTTATAAACTATATTCCAGATTCTAGGGTATGCCACAGAACAACTCAGCCTTAGTTCTGGCGAGAAGGTGGCAGCGTTGTTGAACGTCTCTTTTGTATGTTTTTGTTCGCTTTTTTTGATTTGCGACACTTTATTTATCACTTCGGCTCTCAGGGAAATGCGTAAATTGATCAGTTGATACCAAGTCTTAAGCCCCATCTAACGAGTTTTTCTACAGTGTTGAACTCATCGTGGCCATCGTGGCACTAACAAAGTGCGAATTAGAAGTAGTTCAATCATCCCGTGCGTTTTATTTGCCTTGTTCAATCTTATATGATCACGACTCTCATATACTTGATTTTGTAGTGGTCGGGTCGGTTTTCAGTAATCTCCGTACGTACACCTTTACATTATGTTTATAGCTCCATCTTTTCTCAATGCTTTCGACAGTGCTGGTAACTGGTATGGCGCTCATCGCTGGAGGCTTACGCCATGGAGTGCAGCGATTTTCGAGCGGTAAGTCATGCAGTCGTTCTTATCATGCTCCAAGCCGAAAGCTCAGTGAACATTCTCCCCGTCGTTCAGAGGAAGCTCAATTGCAATCAGCCCTTCTCGTATTCGCATGCTGCTCTGTCTTATTTCCCACAGTATCGTACCTTCTTCAGAGTTTCAATCAGAGTGACTTGAGTCGAGTAGGCAATTCTTTGCACGTATTCAGTCGTGGAGTGAGTGGTTTTTGGGTCTTTGACACTTTACTCGGATTCCGTGGTCCTCATGTTTTTGTTTTCATGTTTTTCTTCAAAAGTCTGCTATCGTTTCTATTATGGGTAAACCTGGAATCTAAATTATTCTCATGGTCTGAGTTTAGACTGACTGGACTTTTATTTTTTCACTTCTGCACCCAGTCTACGGATGTTTCCTGGTTTATTCAATGAAGAAGTCGAAGGTGGCTCCCATAGCCAATGAGAGGGATTCGGAGAATACGCATATTGAAACAGAGGAAGAGGAAGACGAGGAACCATCGATTGGACGTCTAGTAGCGCTCTTACTCCTACTTGGAACGACAGCGGTAAGGGCCTTCCGTGTCAACCTCTCTGTCTGAACTTCTTCGTTTATAATAATTTCTTTGACATGAACGAAATATAGGTCGTCGGAATCACTGCGGAATTCCTGGTGTCTTCATTGGATGGAATGACTTCTGAGGGCCCGTTGAGCAAACAGTTTGTCTCGGTTATCTTGCTCCCGATCGTAGGCAATGCGGCTGGTAAGTTCTTCTCCCGAGAGAGGCACAAATATTGTATTCGTCTCTGTCTATATTTGGTTCTCACCCCCTGAAAAAACTAGAACATTGCTCAGCTGTTATGCTCGCTGTGAAGAATAAGACGAGGATGTGCCTCGATATTGCCGTTGGATCGAGTTTGGTGAGTCAAGTCTTCTTTTGATGAACTTCGTCTGATATTGATTTACTTGAATGGACAGCAAATATCACTTTTTGTGCTTCCGTAAGTACTGCAAGTCGTGTTAAGCTATACAGGGTTGTGATATTTTTTCTTTTGCAGGGTCTCCGTTATCTTGGGATGGATTATGGGCCGTCCGTTAACCTTCTTCCTCGATCCCCTACAATCGGTCATTCTTCTTGTCTCCGGTAAGATCAAGATTATTCTTTTTCTTCTTCTTCGCGAGATCGTTTTGTGACATTTTGCGTGCTTTTCCGCAGTCATCCTAGTCTCTTTCATCATCCAGGATGGCAAGTCGAATTGGATGGAGGGTGTCTTGCTGTTCGGTAAGTTTTCCTCTATAGAAACTAATCCAAAAGCCATTTCAACGTGCTGATCATTCTCCAGCGTTATTCGTAAATCTGTGTGTTGCGTTCCAGGTGTATTCTGGTAAGAAGATTCGTTCTTTCTTCGGTTTTCCGGTACATTCTGACTTTTGAATTAGGTTTTGGACCTAACGTCGCCGTCAATGGCTGTACTTGAACATTCCTTTCTCTAATTTTTGCATTACGATTCATGTAGTAGGGGCACGCCGTCAATGGCTGTACTTGAACATTTCCTTTCTCTAATTTTTGCATTACGATTCATATAGCAGGGGCATTATTCTTGGTTTAATCTTTTATGACTGATGATCTTGTTGTGTTTGAGTAATCTCTCCTTCAACGTTACATTACATTACGACTCCGTACATGTCCGTTCTAATAGTGGTATTTCCTTATAGTGGTATTTCCTTAACAATACACATGTCACTCATTTTGAGAGCAAAGTAGCCTTGAATAAGCATGAACAAGTCAACGACATACACGGATATACACGTATTGTACAATGCTTACAATACTTACAGTGAATATAGATATGTATACGTACTTACTGCGGTCGTAAAAGAGAAAGGAAAAAGATATCAAAGAACAAATGCACAAGATGGTATGGATAGGTATGCGATACATAAATAAGCCGAAAGAAGAACGTACAAAAATCCTAAAAATTATGCGGTATCCTCATCATCCAACCTCCATGCTTCCAGATAGCTCTCGGGAACAAGACCATGTTTCTCCTTCCCGTCGTCGCTTAGATCGTTCCGCCATACGCCGTCGTCACCCATATTTCCGACAACGACAACGGCCCATCCAACACCGCCTCCTCTTCCGACGACTTTGACAATTTGGTCCTCGACGAGACCGACTTCGGCGGAGCCTTCGGGGTCGAAGGCGTAGAGTGCACGATAAAAGCCGGGGAGGAGAGGAACGTCTTCGTCAGTGGAATCTTCGTAGTATTTGCCGTCTTGGGCTAGAGAGAGAGAGTTTACGAGTCAGTAACGAGGAAAAGAGAGAGAAAAAAAGAGCGAAAGCAACGTACTTTCTGAAGCGTCATAATACGCACTGTCCTCTTCCGACTCGCTGGAAGATGTAGCAGGAGAATCTTCCATGCCAGCAAAGTTTCTAGCTAGATCCTTCTGACTCGGGTATGCACCACTCGGATTGGAATTGGAGGCGGAGGAAGAAGCGGAAGGACCCCAACTGAACCTTCCCTTGCCAAACTGGAAACCTGAAGAACCACCCCAGGCGCCGCCGCCTCCACCACTTCTACCGGAGCCCCAACCGTCTTCGTCGTCTTCGAGGTCATCGAAATCGTCTGAAGGATCTGGATCAAAGTCGTCCTCGCTGGCTTCGCTGGCGGAAGACCAGGCGAGGGAGGAAGTACTGTTCCGATCTCCTGGTCCAGCACTGCGAGGTTGCGTTGCTGCCTGAGCCTGACGCATCTGATCCCTGAGTCTCCTTCTTTCCTCTCTCCATAGTCTGTAGCCGTCTTCACCCATAAGGGCCTTGTTGAGAACGCGTATGCGATTTTGCTTAGGGACGTGTTCTGAGGAAGCGAGGAAGCCAAGACCGAAGAAACGAGCGTCGTTATGGGGGTAGGCAAAGTCTCGGATTTTGATGGGGACGAGATGGAGACGTGGTTGTTGTTGTTGGGATTTTCCGGAGACGATAGTGGAAGTAGTGCTGGCGAAGGTATGGGAAGGAGTGATGGCAGGTGTGTTGGGCTGGGTGGGGACGAGGTCTTCTTCCTCCTTTGAGGGTGATAGGCCGAGAGCGAGGCTTTCGCGAGCGCTTCGAGATCTGTTGGAGCTGGAGCGAGCGAGAGGGACGGCAGGATCGACAATGGCACCGCCGATACCGGAAGTGCGACGCGATATGGCAGGTGAGGGAGGAGCAGGACGACTGGAAGAGAGAGAAGAGATGGCGGAAACGCCGGAAAGGTTGGATGCAGTGGAATCGCGGTTCTGTTTGTGGAAGAAGGCTGGGCTGGAGGGTGTTGGAGGATTGGATGACGGGTTGGAAGAAGCGGCAGCAGGTGAGGAGCCGGAAAGTGAGGTGGGCCGGGATTTGGAAGACAGGGAAGATAGAGGCGAGTTGAGGGATTGGGTCAGATTGTAGGTCTGGCTGAGTCTGGTGTTGTTGTTGCTGCCATTAGAAGTGGGAGATGGAAGGGACGGTATAATGACTTGGGATTGAGCAGATTGGATATGTAAATTGTGTGGAGTAGGAGTTGTGGGGGTAAAGGCGGTCGCAGAGAGTGGTGTTGGTGTAGATGTCGAAGGGGTCTTAGCATGTTTTTGTGTAGGATTGGAGGAGGAAATGGGGAGGCCAGGAGGGGGAGGATGTTTGACGCTTGGTTCAGGCATTCTGACGATGGTGACAAGGAAGAAAAAAGAAATTTGAGCCGCAGTCGGTCGCTAAAGAGATATAGATAGCCGACGTTGTCTCAATCAGAGGGCAAGCGTTCCTCCCGATTTTCCGTAAGAGTTCTAAAATCAAAAGATATCAGCAGCTTTACTTTGGTGCAAGAACAAGATCAGACACGTACCGACGATTCCAAAACTGGCCGTCGTCAACGCACAGCTTGGTATCCGCCACGTGCATCCCGTGGACCAGTCCATGTACTGCCTGATGACATCATTATCCGCTGACATCGTTTTCTGCCCAAAATTTTTCGAGTGATCGATAGCATTGTAGCAGACGACACTCACCATGCCTCCCTCCGCGTCCAAACAAAAACGTCTCGCAGAAAAAGCTGCAAAGAAGGCTGCAAAAGAAGGTGGTGTGGCTACTCCTTCGACGTCCACGAACACTCCTACCGGTTCTGTCAATGGAGGAAGCACTCCTTTGACGAGCGTTAGCGCTTCCAACTCCAATGAAGATTTGACGAGTATGGCCAAGTTGCAGATTGCGACTGACCGGTGCGTAAACTACCTTTTTCTCTCCGTTTCTACTCTTATGCCGTCTCGACAGATCTGCTGCAGGTGTCCTCGTTTCCGATCCCAAAGCTCGTGACATCAAAATCGACCAGTACACTCTCTCCTTCCACGGCCGTCTCCTCATCGAAGGCGCCGAAATCGCTCTCAACTATGGTCAACGTTACGGTCTTCTCGGTGAAAACGGCTCAGGAAAGTCAACGTTCTTGCAATCCATCGCCGAACGCGACATCGAAATCCCTCCCCATATCGATATCTATCTTGTTCGTGGTGAAGCCGAGCCCTCCGATGTCAACGCTTTGGATTTCATCGTCGCTTCCGCCAAAGCCAAGGTCGCTAAACTCGAAGCCTACATCGAAGAGCTCTCCGTGGCGGATGATGTCGACGAGTTGGCTCTGGAATCGGCATATGAGGAGCTGGAGGAGATGGACCCCTCGACTTTCGAAACCAAAGCCGGTAGTATTCTCCATGGTTTGGGTTTCTCTCAGGAGATGATGAAGAAACCCACCAAGGACATGTCTGGTGGTTGGAGGATGCGTGTCGCTCTTGCTAGAGCCCTTTTCGTCAAACCACATCTCTTGCTCCTTGACGAACCCACTAACCATCTCGATCTTGGCGCCGTCGTTTGGTTGGAGGCTTACCTATCCACCTACAACCACATTCTCGTCATCACTTCGCATTCTCAAGATTTCATGGACACCGTCTGCACGAACATCATGGATTTGACGATGAAGAAAAAGCTTGTGTACTATGGTGGTAACTACTCGACCTACGTCCGCACGAAGGAGGAAAACGAGGTTAACCAGATGAAGGCGTACAACAAGCAACAAGAGGAAATTGCCCACATTAAAAAGTACGTTTCTTCGTTTCTGTTTTTTCCAGTTCTTATGTTTATCATTCTCCGTTGAAAGGTTCATCGCTTCCGCTGGTACTTACGCCAACCTCGTTCGTCAAGCCAAGTCCAAACAAAAAATACTTGACAAGATGGAAGCCGCTGGCCTCGTCGAGAAGATCGAGGCTCCGAGGCCGTTACGGTTCAACTTTGAGGATATTCGCAAGCTGCCCCCACCTATCATCGCTTTCAACGAGGTTGCGTTTTCGTATTCTGGAAAACGGGAGGATTACTTGTATAAAGGGTTGAGTTTCGGTATCGAGTGAGTAATTTTATTCATTATTGTTGTTTCCTCTTTTCCTTGTCGAGTGCTCGTTGCGTCGTTGTCCCTGATGAGCGCATACGCGCCTTTTCATCTTCATCTTCACACCTTTTCTTTCTCCGCTGTGGTGCTACTTCATACGTCTGGTCTCGGTTATTCTTTTCTCCTTTTTTTCGTTCTTTTTCAAAGACTACTATCCACTTCGAGGGGTGACATGATGGATTGTAGCTGAGCGTACGCTTCGCTACATCATCTCCGTCATATCCAGCGTCAGATCTATAGTCCTTGGCTTTTTGCAAACCACTCCACCCTCGATGCGTTATACAATAATCCGTTTGCGCTCGCGGCTCACGGGTGGATTTATCCCCTCTTCAACTTTTTTTCGATATCAAATTTCTTGTACCATTCTAACCGCACCTTCTTCTACTTTAGCATGGACTCTCGCCTTTCCATCCTCGGTGCCAACGGTACCGGCAAGTCTACTCTGCTCAACCTCATCACTGGTGTTCTCCAGCCCTGCGAGGGTACCGTCTCCAAGCACTCCAACCTCAAACTCGCCAAATATTCCCAACATTCCGCCGATCAACTCCCTTACGACAAAAGTCCAATCGAATACTTCCAATCCCTATTCGCAGAGAAGTATCCGGAAAAAGATGTTCAAGCTTGGAGAGCGCAGCTGGGGAGGTTTGGGTTGAGTGGTGGTCATCAGACGAGTCCGATTAAGCAGTTGAGTGATGGTTTGAGGAATCGGTGAGTTTGGTCTTCATCAAAAGTTCCGGGACGTGTTTTTGGTGATGCTCAATGTCGTCTTTTCCTAGTGTCGTTTTTGCACAATTGGCGATGGAGCACCCGCATATTCTTCTTCTCGGTGAGTATTCTTTTCTATTTTTCGCGACCTATCATCTCCCTCTACTGCGGTCTCTGTTGGCTTCATTGCCGGGTGTATGCTGTCATCGTTGGGCTCGGGGTCAAGCGTGTTGAGCGTACCTCTTCCTTGGTACTCCCTATTGCTCCGCCCACCCCCATTAGATGCGGGCCAGATGGCAGGCACCGCGTCGAAGTCGATGACTAGGAGCTGCTAGAATAGCTTCACGTTGAGTCCAGAATTCGGGTCCTTTTTAATCCTATCTTCTCTGTTCTTCTACTGGGTGTTGACTGAATTGTCTTTGATACGCAGATGAACCGACTAATCACTTGGATATGGCTTCCATCGACGCTCTCGCCAAGGCCATCAAGGAGTTTGAAGGCGGGGTAGTCATTGTGTCGCACGACTTCCGTGAGTGCCTTCTCTTCTACGTTGTACGTCTTGACTTATCGTCGCATCTCACCGTCAAATTTCATTTATAGGTCTCATCGGTCAAGTTGCCGAAGAACTTTGGGAAGTAGCCGACAAAAAAATTCGCAACTTGACCAAGGAGGGTATCGACATCGTTACATACAAGAAGAAATTGGCTGAAGCAAGTGAGTATTCTATACATTCCGCGCGTTTCCTGTCCTATCCTGATATTTATCTCTTCTTCAGGTAACGCTGCCATCGAAAAGGCCAAACTCTTCTCCAAGACGGCTACCAAAGGCAAGGCATAAATCATACGACTCAATGAACCGAAAATTTGTACGACACCATATTGTACTTGCCGTCCTTCTCTCTTGTATCATTGTAGCCTCACTCGATATCTTTGTCTCTCCTAGATACGCATATGTGTAGACACCGTTATACTTTCTGCTTTCTTTTATTTATTTCAATGCTCGAACTCTTTTCAATACTTGTTACAACTACGCACACCTTCTCTGTCATGTAATTTTTTCTGTTCAGCACTACATGTCATCAGCATCATAATACATACATAGATGTGTACTAGGTACATCCATTCCAAGATCACAGCATTGTAATTTACTTGCCTGTCTGCGTAGACGGCGTTTCCCCAATGTTTATAATTACGTAGGAGGCGAATATCCGGAGTTGGTTCAAGCATCAGAAAGCTGTCGACCGCTGGTTGCTGAGATACTGGAGATGCTGCAGAACTGGATTCGGTCTCAGAGTTGGCCATCGTCAGGTCGTGAAATACATCCTGCTGTGAGTCCTGAAGCACGTGCAAGAGTTGCCATCGGTCGTGACGTGACATCATCAACATCTCTCACCTTGACCAGCATCTGGCTGTCCCGCTTTGTTTTTCAGTCAACGCTACGAGGCAATCCTTTCCTTCGCATCTTGAGTGATGCAACTGGACTCGGTATAAGTATGTAGCAACTTGCGTTGATTCTCTTTGTTCTTTATTGATACCATGTCTCTACCATAAGCCCGAAAGACGTCTCGACCAACCCTCAGAAGGGCTAGTGTTATCAATTCCGTTGACAAAAACGCAAAAGATGCCGATGTCAAATGTAAGGTAGCTCTATATCACTTCCGTTTCCGGATTCCCTAACACGTTTGCAGCTCAAACTGTGCCATACAAGCCCTTCGCGATTCACGATTCGACACATGGTTGAATTACGCCATTAATAATTCCCTGGTAGAAAGTTATGTGAAAGAGGGTTGGTACCGTGCTCTTCAGACCGTTCTCAATTTACGAACTAGCTGACTGTTTCTATTCTGAAAGGCAAGAACTCTCTATTACCAGCTGGACGAAAGCTGCTGAACGATTTCCGTGATATTTTTGATGACCTTCGTGTGCTTGTCAAGCAGTAGAACGGTGATGAATTGTTGCAAGAGTTTGTTTGGGGCACGCGGGATAGGAGTGAAGGATTGATGGAAGAAAAGGATACGGAGGAAGTTAAGCAGCAGGGCGAGGAAGAGGCAAAAGCGAGAGTCAACAAGGTCAAAGCTAGGGAGGATGCTAATCAGGGTGCGTGTGTTCGTCCTTTTTCCGTTCCTTGCTTCTTTTCATAATATCTACTCGTATCAATGGACGACTTATTGTTACTTGTCTACAGCTGCAACCCATCTTCGCGTTCTTCTCCATCTTCTCCTTACCAACTCCAGAGCCCGCAAATTCGTCTCAGACCTCTCTCGTCGGCTGCGATCTTCTATCCCAAGGTCTTCCTAAAGCCGCTCTGGGTCTCGCGCCTGACGAAGAAAGGCTGGCTGGAGTAGATGAAGCCCGCCATGGCGACAAGTTAATATCGAAAGAAAAACAAGAAGCGGAGAAGGCAAAGGCAGAGGAGAAGAAAACCAAAGCAAAAGGAGTGAAGGAAGAAGCTTAAGGTGATGGTGGTGAAGATCTCAAGAACGTACAAGGACAGGCGACCGAGACAAGCGCAACTGCGTCAGCTCCTGGCGTGGCAGTGAGTCCGACTTCTCTAGGAACTCAAGCTATGACTATGACCACAGCAACGGGTACCGAGGCCGTTACATCACCAGAGACGGCGTAGGGACAGGAGGTAACTGTAAAGAAGCGCATGTTCGAGAGGATGAAGGTGGGTATTAATGATATCGATGCGCTGATTCCAGCTATCTGACCATTCTATCGTTTGCGTTATTAGGAAAGTTTCTCCTCCAGCGTGCCTCAGGAACACCAAGATAAGGCGAAGATTCAGGTCCAAAGAGGTCGAGAATTCATGAGCCAGGAGTATTTCCCAAAGGAAAGGCGAGATTAGTTTTGGAGAACAAAAAAGGTATTGTGAACTACACCTCTATCTCTTCAAGCGGTTCGAATCTGGTCCAACGCTCATTGTTTTTTTTTGTTCTGTAGCCTTAACAACGACTTCCGACCACTAGCAAATTCACTACTACCATCCCCACGTCACTTCTCGTTCTATGTCGCTGGTGCCGTCACTCTTTAGGGTATCATGTCTCCCTTCCGGTCTTTCTCAAGAAGGATCGATTCGGGTACCTACGCAAGGGCTCTTTCAACTTGGCCGACCTGATGGCCAGTCCCACCTGTGTTTACTTCCCTATTTTCGTTCCGCCTATCCTTCCTACGAACAATTCCACTCCGGCTCCAACTATTCCCGAGGGCTCGAATATTCGACCGACAAACGATAGACCCGATGCACCTATTCTTCTCAGTCCTCATTCCCCAAGTCCTTGTCCATTACTTTCTGGTCGGTATACGTTAGGCGATTGGAGCATGAGTAATGCTAATCAAGTACTAGGCAGGATCTATTTACGAGGAGAGCTGGAAGGGCTCGGTGGGATGGGTATTGAGACTGGGAGACAGCACTACTGCAATTTGGTCCAATTGTTTCCTGCAGGTTTGCCGTATCCCCACCCCTTCTTTGCTGCCATGGAGGAAGGCGGCTGGGTAGATGGAGGAAGATCTATGTCGAGTGCAAGCAATGTAAAGATCAAGTCGTCGAGTGCCCTGACCACTCCTGTGAGCATTATCGTGCCTCGACCACTACCCACGACGGTATCAATTCCGATCGTTGACAACTCCATGATGGCCGGGCTTGGGGAGGTGGAAGTGGGGGGAAGAGATTTGAAGAAGGTAAACGAGGATGAAGATGACGACGAAGATGATTTGTTGGTATCGAAGTATCATCTTTCGTTTGTCGGTAACACGGAGAAGACGTCGACGATGGGAGAATAAGTGGGAAGCATTGAATCAAGCTGTGAGTATCTCGGCCGCTTTTTTTTCTTTTTTTTTCTAACCAGTTCCAAACCCTCGATCACCGAACAGATGTAACAATGGTCCTTCTCGCTACCCCTTCCCATTCCACTAAGCTCCAGATGATCATGTCTCGATACATTCGCCGTGGTTCCAATGTTCCCCATTCTTCTTCTCTCAACACTATCCGCACTAGTTTCCAGTTCGGTGCCGAACAGCTGGGGGATTGATTCTTATGCCATCGCTCATCTACCACAGCCGCCATCTAGCTTTGATTCAGGACAATGATCTAGTGGATGAAAAGGAAAGATGGGGAGGATAAGTTAATGGAGAAGAAAGGGAAGGCGAAGAAGGCTGGGTACAGGAGAGGAAGGGGGATCTGTGGTACTGCGTATAAGTAGACTATTGGCTTCCACCTTTTCCGCTGCTTCTGTCACCGGTCTGATTACCACCACCACCAACATGACCCAAGCAAGGCTCGACCAAGTCCACGAATTCCATACAGTCTTGGACACTACTGGTTATACAAGACATTGATTATTGTTTTTGAGTCGAATCTTATTCTGCGAGTGTACATGCCCACCCAAGACGCTATGTTATGTTATACACATGTGTCGTTTAGATTGAATCTATATATATAATTCCATCTACTCTATTCCACTTTAGAATATGGCATACTAAGTCTGACGCAAAGAAACGACCATATCTCCATCAGTTCTGGGCGGATCGGCACGAAACTTTTTTCCATGCAGGGATTCTTATGCTGCACAGCTTTGTTCTGTGACACGAACTCACACCGTTAGAAACTGTCGCGCTATTCAAGAATCAATGATTTTGAAAGAACCAGTTATATCAGGAGAAGGAGGGAGTATGGGAGCTAACTTTGGTAAGAGAAAATGACGTGAAGGATGAAATACATTGCCAAAAGTAGGGGAAGGGTTGAAAAAATTGAGTTGGGATACCGTAAAATTGAGATGTTTGAAGGTCTCAAAAAAAGAGGTTTTTAAGTAATTATAAATGGGGAAGTTGGACAGGGTGTGAGAGGGCTCATACTGAAGGGAAAAGAAGTATGAAAAGACACATATAGTCAATTCTGTGTAAAAAATACAAGTGGGAAAGTTATTCAAAGGTTATTGTCATGAGTATATAAGTTATGCTGGGGAGGTCAGTATTAAGTGAACACAGAGAAATTTAAGATGAGCTGTTATTGAGAGCTGTATGTGGAATATTTCAGAGTGTTTTAGAGATGAAAAGATATCATTATGAGAGGTGTGTGTATAATAGGTTGAAGTTTGTAAGAAAAGTGAGTGTGTTTGAGAAAGGATTGTAAAGTAAAAAGGAGTATAAATGAAGGCAGAATGTGTGATGTGATGGTGAGTGTAAAAAAGACTGTGTTTGAGTGGAGTGTTTTGAGGGACAGAGTGTTGAATGGAAAATTGTGTGTGTTGATGTTGAAATGAATTGTGAGTAGGAACAGAGTGTATGAGGATCAAGGCTGGTATAAGGTGATATATGAGAGAAAAAGGAAACATGTAAGGAAGTGTGTTGGGATAGAGTGTGTTCAGAAGAGAAGTAATATATAAGTAAGAGTCATGTTTGAAGGGAGTGTTGTAAATAAAGCTGGGTGTTGAAAAGGAAGTGTTGAGAGAGCCAGGATGTTTAATGAAGAGTGGTGTGTTTGAGATGAAGTGTAATGAGAGAGTGTGTATGATGGAAAAGAATGTGTGTTGAAGATGAAGTGTAATGAAAAACAAAGTGTGATAGAAAGAGTGTGTTTCGAAAATGGAGTGTCATGAGAAGAGAGTGTGTGTGGGGATAGAAGTGTGAAGAATGGAGTGTGAGCCAAAAATATGGGTGTGTGAAGGTAGGAGTATGACGAATGGAGTGTGGTAAGAGGCAGAGTGTGAGCAGAAGAGTAGTGTGTGTAAAGATAGGAGTGTGAAGGATGGAGTGGTTGAGAGACAGAGTGTAAGCCGAAGAGTGGTGTGTGATGAGGGAGGGAGTATGACCCGAGGAGTAGTGTGTGAAGATAGGAGTGTGTGGAAAGATAGTATATGTAAAGATAGGAGTGTGAGAAGAGGCGGTGTGTGTGGAAAGGTATGTATGAGAAGAAGGGTGTGTGGAGGCAAGTGTGTGTGGAAAGCAGTTGTGTGCGTGAAGAAGTGTGAAGAGAGGCAGTATGTGAGGCAAGCAAGTGTGTGTGAAGACAGGAGTGTGTGGAGAGGCAGTATGTGTAGAAAGAAGGTGTGTGCGAGAAGAAGTGTGTGAGGGGGGGCAGTATGTGTGGCAAGCAAGTGTGTGTGCAGACAGGAATGTTTGAGGAGAGGTAGTATGTTAGGGTTACTAGGGCATAGTAGGGTTCATAGTAGGGTTTTTAAAACCAGGGTAGGGGAGGGCAGGGTAGGGGAGGGTAGGATAGGGTAGGGTAGGGGAGGGTAGGGGAGGGCAGGGTAGGGGAGAGTAGGGGAGGATTTGGCAGAGTAGGGGAGGGAAGGGTTTGGCAGAGTAGGGAAGGGTTTGGCAGAGTAGGGGAGGGTTTGGCAGAGTAGGGTTTGGCAGAGTAGAGGAGGGTTTGGCAGAGTAGAGGAGGATTTGGCAGAGCAGGGGATGACATTGGAGTAGGAGAGTAGGGGGGCTGTATGTACTTATTACTTGTGTCTTTGTGTAACTGAATTGTCCTGGACAGTTGAGGATACATTGATAAATTTATGTACTTGCTAAGTACATGTGTCTCTTCACATCTGAATTGTCCAGGACAATTGGGGACAGACTGATCCATGTATGTACTTATTGAATACTTTTGTCTTTGTCCATCTGAATTGTCCTGGACAATTGGGCACACTGATTCATCTATGTACTTAATAAATACTTGTGTTCTTGTCCATCTGAATTGTCCTGGAGAATTGTAGACATTGATCTCTGTGTGCAGAATTGTCCAGGACAGTTCAGACACACAGAGACCCAATGTATGGACTTACTTGCATTGATCTCTGTGTGCAGAATTGTCCAGGACAATTCAGACACACAGAGACCCAATCTCTGCACTTACTTGCATTGATCTCTGTGTCCAGAATTGTCCTGGACACTTAGGGTTAGGGTTAGCGAGCCGAAGGCAAGCGGAGGGTTAGTGGTTGAAGGGTTGGGGTTGCAGGTTAGGGACAACTTGTGGAAAACGATACCGCAGGATAACTGTGGAGTCTGGGGAGACTCAGCGTTATGTGCATAGCAGGCCCCGCTATACACATAGAACGCTCACACGGTCACGAACAATACATTAAAGTATTGTCGTGACCGAGCGTTATGTGCATAGCAGGCCCCGCTATGAACGTAGAACGCTCACACGACAATACATTAAAGTATTGTCGTGACCGAGCGTTGTGTGCGTAGCGGGGCCTGCTATACACGTAGAACGCTCACGACAATACATTAAATATTGTCTAACAGAGCGTTATGTGTATAACAGACCCTACTATACACGTAGAACACCCCAAACAGGACCTGTTGGGTGTCTGTGTGTCTAGGTGTACACATATACGTATATGTACCTAGTCACAGACGTCCTCACAGGACCTGTTGGGTGTCTGTGTGTCTAGGTGTACACATATACGTATATGTATACCTAGTCACAGACGTCCTCACAGGACCTGTGGGGTCTCTCTGTGTCTAGGTGTTACACATATACGTATATGTATATGTCTACCTAGTCAGAGACGTCCTCACAGGACCTGTGGGGTCTCTCTGTGTCCGGGTGTTACATATACGTATATATAAGTATACCACATATACGTATATATAAGTATACCTAGTCACAGACGTCCTCACAGGACCTGTGGGGTCTCTCTGTGTCTAGGTGTTACACATATACGTATATGTATATGTATATGTATACCTAGTCAGATACGTCCTCACAGGACCTGTGGGGTCTCTCTGTGTCTAGGTGTTACACATATACGTATATGTATATGTATACCTAGACACAGACGTCCTCACAGGACCTGTGGGATCTCTCTGTGTCTAGGTGTTACACATATACGTATATGTATATGTATACCTAGTCACAGACGTCCTCACAGGACCTGTGGGGTCTCTCTGTGTCTAGGTGTTACATAGACGTATATGTATGTGTATACCTAGTCTGAGACGTCCTCACAGGACCTGTGGGGTCTCTCTTTGTCTAGGTGTTACACATATACGTATATGTATATGTATACCTAGTCTGAGACGTCCTCACAGGACCTGTGGGGTCTCTCTGTGTCTAGGTGTTACATATATACGTATATGTATGTATACCTAGTCAGAGACGTCCTCACAGGACCTGTGGGGTCTCTCTGTGTCTAGGTGTTACATAGACGTATATGTATGTGTATACCTAGTCTGAGACGTCCTCACAGGACCTGTGGGGTCTCTCTTTGTCTAGGTGTTACACATATACGTATATGTATATGTATACCTAGTCTGAGACGTCCTCACAGGACCTGTGGGGTCTCTCTGTGTCTAGGTGTTACACATATACGTATATGTATGTGTATACCTAGTCAGAGACGTCCTCACAGGACCTGTGGGGTCTCTCTGTGTCTAGGTGTTACATAGACGTATATTTATATGTATACCTAGTCTGAGATGTCCTCACAGGACCTGTGGGGTCTCTCTCTGTCTAGGTGTTACACATATACGTATATGTATATGTATACCTAGTCACAGACGTCCTCACAGGACCTGTGGTGTGTCTGTGTGTCTAGGTGTACATATATATGTCTATGAACCTAGTCAGAGACGTACTAAAAGGACCTGTTAGGTCTCTGTGTCTAGGTGTACACATATACGTATATGTATACCTAGTCACAGACGTCCTCACAGGACCTGTGGTGTGTCTGTGTGTCTAGGTGTACACATATACGTATATGTATACCTAGTCACAGACGTCCTCACAGGACCTGTGGTGTGTCTGTGTGTCTAGGTGTACATATATACGTCTATGAACCTAGTCAGAGACGTACTAACAGGACCTGTTAGGTCTCTGTGTCTAGGTGTACACATATACGTATATGTATACTTAGTCACAGACGTCCTCACAGGACCTGTGGTGTGTCTGTGTGTCTAGGTGTACATATATACGTCTATGTACCTAGTCACAGATGTCCTCACAGGACCTGTGGGGTCTCTCTGTGTCTAGGTGTTACACATATAGGTATATTGATATGTATACCTAGTCACAGATGTCCTCACAGGACCTGTGGGGTCTCTCTTTGTCTAGGTGTTACACATATACTTATATTTATATGTATACCTAGTCTGAGACGTCCTCACAGGACCTGTGGGGTCTCTCTTTGTCTAGGTGTTACACATATACGTATGTTTATATGTATACCTAGTCACAGATGTCCTCACAGGACCTGTGGGGTCTCTCTGTGTCTAGGTGTTACAGATATACGTATATGTATATGTATACCTAGACACAGACGTCCTCACAGGACCTGTGGGGTCTCTCTGTGTCTAGGTGTTACACATATACGTATATGTATCTGTAAACCTAGTCACAGACGTCCTCACAGGACCTGTGGGGTCTCTCTGTGTCTAGGTGTTACACATATACGTATATGTATGTGTATACCTAGTCTGAGACGTCCTCACAGGACCTGTGGGGTCTCTCTGTGTCTAGGTGTTACACATATACGTATATGTATGTGTATACCTAGTCTGAGACGTCCTCACAGGACCTGTGGGGTCTCTCTGTGTCTAGGTGTTACACATATACGTATATGTATATGTATACCTAGTCTGAGACGTCCTCACAGGACCTGTGGGGTCTCTCTGTGTCTAGGTGTTACAGATATACGTATATGTATATGTATACCTAGTCACAGACGTCCTCACAGGACCTGTTGGGTCTCTCTGTGTCTGGGTGTTACATAGACGTATAAGTATACCTAGTCACAGACGTCCTAACAGGACCTGTTAGGTCTCTGTGTTCATTATTCATGTATGTCAGGGGATGAGAGGATGACGTTACAGTAAGGGACGAGACGGTTTAGGAAGAGATGAGACGGTTTGGAGGGGATGAGACGGTTTGGGATGAGACGGTTTGGGAGGGGATGAGACGGTTTGGGAAGGGATGAGACGGTTTGGGAAGGGAGGGGATGAGACGGTTTAGGAGGGGATGAGAGGGGATGGGACGGGAGGGGATGGGAAAAAAAATTTTGGGATGATACTTGGGATGATATAGGATCATTGGGATTGGGATACATAATCAAGCCTTCGATTGGCCGAAGACTTACCATTCAATACTGAGTATCGAGGCAGCCTAGACAGTTCTTAGGAACTGTCGCACCTTTCCTTCCTTTAAAGGTTAGGCTACTTAACTCTAATGATTCATAACTAGGGGTGCCTGCTGTCAGACACCCTCATTCCTTGTCCTTTAGTATAACTCATGGGCGTACCAGCGCCTCTATTCATATAGTTCTATATAAATACTAAACGAACCGCACTTATAGCGTGGTATAACGATTCATACTGTGTTAGTTATGACTGTCCTAGACTTCTCATATTTATGCTTTGACGCCACGTC
>ML179040.1:602843-616794 GCA_004369135.1 Dendrothele bispora CBS 962.96
GCTCACACGGTCACGAACAATACATTAAAGTATCGTCGTGACCGAGCGTTATGTGCATAGCAGGCCCCGCTATGCACCTAGAACGCTCACACGACAATACATTAAAGTATTGTCGTAACCGAGCGTTATGTGCATAGCAGGCCCCGCTATACACCTAGAACGCTCACACGGTCACGAACAATACATTAAAGTATTGTCGTGACCGAGCGTTATGTGCATAGCAGGCCCCGCTATACACATAGAACGCTCACACGGTCACGAACAATACATTAAAGTATTGTCGTGACCGAGTGTTATGTGCATAGCAGGCCCCGCTATCCACGTAGAACGCTCACACGGTCACGAACAATACATTAAAGTATTGTCGTGACCGAGCGTTATGTGCATAGCAGGCCCCGCTATGAACGTAGAACGCTCACACGACAATACATTAAAGTATTGTCGTAACCGAGCGTTGTGTGCGTAGCGGGGCCTGCTATACACGTAGAACGCTCACGACAATACATTAAATATTGTCTAACAGAGCGTTATGTGTATAACAGACCCTACTATACACGTAGAACACCCCAAACAGGACCTGTTGGGTGTCTGTGTGTCTAGGTGTACACATATATGTATATGTATACCTAGTCACAGACGTCCTCACAGGACCTGTTGGGTGTCTGTGTGTCTAGGTGTACACATATACGTATATGTATACCTAGTCACAGACGTCCTCACAGGACCTGTGGGGTCTCTCTGTGTCTAGGTGTTACACATATACGTATATGTATATGTCTACCTAGTCAGAGACGTCCTCACAGGACCTGTGGTGTCTCTCTGTGTCTAGGTGTTACACATATATGTATATGTATATGTATACCTAGACACAGACGTCCTCACAGGACCTGTGGGGTCTCTCTGTGTCTAGGTGTTACACATATACGTATATGTATATGTATATGTATACCTAGTCAGAGACGTCCTCACAGGACCTGTGGGGTCTCTCTGTGTCTAGGTGTTACACATATACGTATATGTATATGTATATGTATACCTAGTCAGAGACGTCCTCACAGGACCTGTGGGGTCTCTCTGTGTCTAGGTGTACACATATACGTATATGTATATGTATATGTATACCTAGTCAGAGACGTCCTCACAGGACCTGTGGGGTCTCTCTGTGTCTAGGTGTACACATATACGTATATGTATATGTATATGTATACCTAGTCACAGACGTCCTCACAGGACCTGTGGGGTCTCTCTGTGTCTAGGTGTACACATATACGTATATGTATACCTAGTCACAGACGTCCTCACAGGACCTGTTGGGTGTCTGTGTGTCTAGGTGTACACATATACATATATGTATACCTAGTCACAGACGTCCTCACAGGACCTGTTGGGTCTCTCTGTGTCTGGGTGTTACATAGACATATATGTATACCTAGTCTCAGACGTCCTAACAGGACCTGTTAGGTCTCTGTGTTCATTCATGTATGTCAGAGGATGAGAGGATGAGGTTACAGTAGGGGACGAGACGATTTAGGAGGAGATGAGACGGTTTGGGAGGGGATGAGACGGTTTGGGGATGAGACGTTTGGAGGGGATGAGACGGTTTGGGAGGGGATGAGAGGGGATGAGAGGGATGGGACGGGAGGGGATGGGATCAAAAATTTTGGGATGATACTTGGGATGATATATAGGATCATTGGGATTACCACATGTCTTTGTAACTTCGGGAGTGCGAAGAACGTCGACTAAAACTGCTATCGCCCCGAAAGTCAGCGTGGGAGGCCATAAAGTTAAACGGGTTAAACTGCGTGGAGTTTAACAGATGGAAACAACCGTCGCTAGCGCTAAGCATAGAAAACCTTCTGCATGTGAGACTTCACCCCAGGAAGGACTGAGCACAAGATGCACATATCGCCCCGGACGATACGTGTACTTGCGAGCCAATGCTGCTATGTAATTATATAACAGCAACACACTCGCAATACACGTATTGTCCCGGACGATATGTGCATCTTGCGAGGCAATGCTGCTATGTAATTACATAACAGCAACACACTCGCAAGATGCATGTATCGTCTGGGACGATACACATCTTGCGACTGTGGTTATGCACGAGGATTTTTTTTTGTTCCAATCCGTGTGTATCTATCTCGTCGTGGACGAGGTAGATACACACGAATTATTTTTTTTTTCAATCCGTATTGATCTATCTCGTCCTGGACGAGGTAGATAAATACGGATTGTTATTTTTTTTAAAAAACAATCCGTCTGTATTTACCTCGTCGACGACGAGATAGATACAGATGGATTGTTTTTTAATACTCATTCGTGTATGTCTACTAGTAGACATACTTGGATCATTAATTTTAATGACCCGAGTATATCTTACTAGTAGACATACTTGGATCATTAATTTTAATGACACGAGTACATCTTACTAGTAGAAATACTTGGATCTATGCTGTCCCAAATGCTGCAAAAATCAATTCCCCCGTATTCTAATGCTATCCCCCGTATCAAGAATGACCTCCCCCGTATTGAAACGATCTCCCCCGTATTGAATGACCTCCCCCGTATTAAAACCATCCTATCCTATATATCCTATCCTATATATTAAAGTACTACGATTTTTCGCACGTTAAATTAGTCATAATTTTAGTAAGCAAAGAAACCTCCCATGCGCGCGAGCGTCTGTATCCTGTCCTAAAACACAATGGATTAAATTCTTAGTCAGCGCATTAGTCAACGCAAACTACCAGAGAAATCGGAAAGTGTCTAAGCATTGAAATATTCTTTTTTAACATGCAGAATGTGTAGAATATGTGTATGTGGTTTAGGATACAGTACAACTCCCATCAGATGTCAGTTCAGAGAATAATTTCCATTTGTATAAAGTGTACACAATTCTTTTGTAGAGAATCACCTCCAAGTACAGCAACAAAGAATAATTGGCCATGAAAGAGAGAGTCATGGGTCATGGGTCATGAACAGTCCTGAGACAAGGTAGAGGCCTCAGACTTTAGTACAGCCTCACCCAATTCCAACATCATGATGTCTTCTTTAGACATAAAGTATTTCAGTATAGTGGTAATCAGTATATGTCAATACAGCTTAATTGGCTCACATTCCACACCCCATCCTAAATACTTGAAGAGGCAGACTAAGAGGTCAAGTAGGTTTCTGCATATCATTCCATATTTTTTATCTGAGCATTTCTTTTGTCTTTGTTTGAAGAATGATGCTATTAAAGGGCCTTGAAATGTACCAGCTTAGACACAAAATACTCCCTTTCCAGAAGCTTTAAATCCTCCAGCTGAGGTTTGTGGAAACTACTTTTGTTCCACATTTGGATTTGATATATTTTGTGTCAATGTCATTTTAACTAAACAGATGCCAGCATTTATAACCTGCAGGGCTTCAAGCTCAATTAGCTGCTCTTCCCACAATGTCAACTACAAATATAGGTAGAGGTAAGGTTAGAGGCAGAAATAGGGGTAGAGATGGAAATAAGGGGAGCCTGAGGAGTACAGGTGGAGATGGAAATCTTTGAATGTATTGCCTGGCAATATGCAAACTTTGCATAGTGCTGATTCTGCTTTTTGACCCAGATACTGATGGAAATCCTCAAATATTCTGTTGAATAAGTATCTTATTTCAATAAAGGACTCAGAAAAGAACTTTGCAATGGAATTATGATGAGAATTACCTCCTGAGTTTTGGAGATACACATACTTGGGGTTGATTTTCATGGACAAGAAGTCTTCATTCCACAGATTAATATAAGTAGAAGTACAAGAGGATCTATCATCTACACTAAGAAGAAGACAATATCCTGTCAGATTGACCTTTCCAATGTCAACAAACCACAAGGACGATCTGTGGATTAGATTTACAAATTGACATGTTTATGCTGCACTTTCACAATGTACACCTACTCAAAGAATGAAGGTTTTATTCCCTGAAAGATCATTTATTTGAAGCATCTAATAACTGATTGTGCTTTACAGACAATGAAAATTACAGGACTACCAATATAGTTTTTACTGAGATTACTTATTCAAGACTTCATATACATTGTCCTATTTATAAAGCAATCAATATGCAAGAGAAGGGAGGTGCGTAGCACCGACCTGGGGGCGCAGCCCCCATCAAGCTGTAGATTGTGGATGAGCGCAGCGAAATCCACCCGTGCCGTAGGCACGGTTTCTACAGCTTGTATATTAAGATAGCATGGTGTTGCCGTAAACTTTTTGATTATCTAATTTGACTAAGCATTTGACTAAGCAAATAGCCACGTCGGGGCCTTTGGCCCCGACGCAAGCGTCAGCTTGTTAATAATATGATAGCTTATCATCGGCATACTATCGGCATTGCCAATTGAATAGAGTGGACTTTAGTTTTCAAACTCCAGAGCAATCCTCTCATTATCTAAGCCGACTCGTGCTGGTGGCTGTGTTGTTTTTGTTCCGGTGTTTTCTAGGAAAAATTTGACCGATGCTGCGGCGAAAAACCAAATTTTGAAGTTCACATTACCTTTGATAATTGGGAAATGGGGCCGTCTCATCTGGCATATTTGGGAAAGTCTTCCACGCCACTCAAATGGTTCGATGTCATTGACCTCTATTTGGGTAATAACAGCTACGTCTACCATTTTTGCCGACATTCTTCTGTTCAACCGAGTGTGCTACATCCAAAGAATTGACTTTTACCAACTCTTATGGGTCAGCATATCTTTGTGAGTTTTTTATATTGTGTATGCCAGACTGAGGACTGAGTGTATAGGAAATCTCGAATACAACTGAATTTATGGAGCAAGTCGCCATAGGGCTCATCCGAGGACTGCAACATTTTATTTAGCTTAGAAATGACCTGTTTTTTTTTTTAAGGAAGCATAGTAGGAGGTAGCTGTTCATCCGGTGAACACGCTGCAACATTATAGCTCGGATGCAGGGGTCAGGAACCTACTTTAAATGACCCATTTTTCAATAGCCCACTGGGTCCCAATATCAGAATGGCTATTTTTCTGACACCTCGATAGACCACATCTGCAACACAGATATTCTAAAAAGTGGAGCTACAGATATAATGAAGGAAAACTACTTAATTTCTCACTAAATAAAAACAACCAAAAATCTGCATTGCAGATATGGCCTGATACCTATAACTTCTTTTTGTTTTAGCCCATATTTTCACTTTTCTGAGCAGGGTCATCGCATTTCTCATTACAGAGACACTAATTATAAGTATTTTGTGAGATACTGGAAAACCTTGTAATAAATAGTAATGTATAGATCATCAATACATACTGAAAGGTGGGGTGTCACTGCTTGAAAAGTAAATTTTGATCAGGAAAGTAGGTCTCAATTTTGTCTCACTCTCATGATATTTTCATTCTACTGACAATCGTGATTCGCCAACACCTGAATAGATGTTTCATGAGTACTCAAATTGGGCACCATAAACACAATTTTTTACCAGGCTTTTTAAGCTCAGATCTATTCAAGTCTACTTTTTAAGAAACAAAACTCCCATTGCAGATCTCTATGAAAATCCACTTGTAGACCTTGAAAGTAATACAAGTTGTTAATGTGTACCAATTGGGGTTTTTGTCAGTAATCCTCTCTTGTTCTGAGAATATTACTAAAGACTCAGTAAACATGTGTGATTATACATACTGTATGTATAAAAGGCATATAGAAAATATATCTGCCAGTCAATATCCTCCAATTTGTATTCAACATCAGCAGCTGTCAATTTCTTTCCCTTTGTAGATTTCTTTTGGGTTGTTTCGGTCTGAATTCTGGTTGCAGTCAGCTTTGGCTGGCCATGACCATATCTAGCATGTACTGATGGGGATGTGGAGTCAAACATACTCTGCAATATCAAGCCGCTCAGTGCTCAGTGTTGGATGCATGTACAATCCTTTGGGGTGATGCCAAAGGAGTAGAAGTATAACCATTAATGTCCACGTCCTGGGATTCAATTAGTGATTGCTCTTTGACTCCGTAATGATGGATCAGCCACAATGTGAAGACAACTCGGAGACCATATGAAGACAAAAATGAAGATTGTCAAAGCGTGACTGCACATATACACTTTTCAAGCTGACCTGAATGTAGTGGGAACTATGACAGATACTTTTCATACATCGAAAACATGCATAGGGTGCTTACAGACATGTTGGAGCTAGGGAGAAACTTTGACTTTAATACAGTTTAATACATGAAATTTGGGACCCCTCTGGTATTTTACATATGATACATTGTATAATACAGGTTGTATTATATGAGGGCCTTTGATACAGCGCTCTAACGTGTAGACTCCGTGTGGTAGAGCACATAAATGAAATTTCAACATAGGAAAAAGCCTGAAGTATGCACCAGGGAAAAGAAAAGAAAACAGAAACAAAAAATGTGACTCTGATCAGTTACTAAGCTCTGGAGAGTGGTCTCTATTTTGATACTGTGTTGCATAAACTACTTACGATGCAAAGATTAACTAGCTTATAACATACTGCTATGACTAGAATTTAGCTGGTTCAAAATTCAGAGCATATTGTAAGTTGGGTCTTATTAAATCGGGGGTTGTATTGAAAACGGGGGCGATGTTTAAAACGGGGGATGATATTTAATACGGGGGTCGTATTAGAAATCGGGGCAAATTTATTACAAAATCGGGTGCTATTTTTGCAGCAAAGTGCCCAGCATATGGATCATTAAAATTAATGATCCGAGTATATCTACTACATCCCCGACGTAGCAGACATACTCGGATCGCAAATAATAGTGACCCGAGTGTGTTGCTTGTCTCAGTTGTATTTTGAGGCAAGGACTTTGAACGAGGGCTCGATGATACCTTGAAAGATTAATCCGTGTACATCCATGTCGTCTAGGACGACATAGACACACACCGATTACAAGGAAAAATAATCCGTGTATATCTGTGTCGTCCTAGACAACATAGAGACACACTGATGACAAAAAAAATAATTTGTGGACATCTATGCCGTCCAGGACGACATGGACGTACACGGAATACAAGAAAAACTAATCCGTGTATATCTATGTCGTTCTAGACGACATAAACACACACCGATCCCAATAAAAAATGGTCTGTGTACATCCATGTTGTCCTAGACGAGATAGACATACACTGATCACGATAATAAAAAATGATCCGTGTACATCTGTCGCCCAGGACGGCATGGATGCATACGGACTGTGAAACAATTGATTCGTGTGCACCTGGACGTAATAGCTGCACCCGAATTAATTGTTTTACAGTCTGTGTACATCTATATCGTCCAAGGCGACATGGACGCATACGGACTGTGAAACAATTGATTCGTGTGCACCTGGACGTAATTGCTGCATCCGAATTAATTGTTCCACAGTCCGTGTACATCTATACCGTCCTGGGCGATATAGACGGACACGGATTCGAAAAAGAAATGATCCGTGTACGTCTATACCGTCCTGGGCGATATAGACGGACACGGATTCGAAAAAGAAATGATCCGTGTACGTCTATGCCGTCCTGGACAATATAGACGGACACGGATTCGGAAAAGAAATGATTCGTGTACGTCTATGTCGTCCTGGACGAGATAGATGCACACGGATTGTTTTTTCTTACAATCTGTTGTGTCTATCTCGTCCTGGACGAGGTAGATGCACGCGGATCTTTTCCTGTCTAATCCATGTGTATCTATCTCGTCCTGGACGAGGTAGATGTACATGGACTATTTATTTTCTGCATTTCAAAAAAATGATCATTCGTTGTATGTCTATTGGATCATCCAAGTATATCTACTACGTCCAAGAAGTAGCAGACATACTCGGATCGCTATTTTTTACGATCCGAGTATGTCTGCTACGTCCTGGACGTAGTAGATATACACGAATTATTATATTTTTGCGGTCTGGACGGACGGTGGTCAAGTCACATGATCGATTCGATAATCGATCAAATCTTTGGATAACGACTCTTACTCTTACCACCATCTCTCCTCAATGGGTTGCCTCGGCGAGCGCGCCAGGTAACCCTTTCTCTCTCCTCCTTTACCACCACCACCTCCTCCATGGGTTACCTCGGCGAGCGTGCCAGGTAACCCTTTTTCCGCCTCTACATTTCTTGCAAGCAGAAACTTCGAACGATACCGATACCTCGAGCTGGAGCATCTGTTGATTAGGAGAGGATGGTACATGCGAGGGAGAAGGACATGTTAGGTGCGTCCTCGTCGGTATGTGTCTGATTTTGTTCTTCCATCAAAGTAAAGCTACTAATATCTTTTGATTTAGAACTCTTACGGAAAACCGGGAGGAACGCTCGACCTCTACCTCTAATTGAGACGACGACGGCTATCTACATCTCTTTGGCGGCTCAGATCTCTTTTTTTCTTCCTTGTCACCATCGTCAGAATGCCCGAACCAAGCGTCAAACATCCTGGCCTCCCCATTTCCTCCCCCAATCCTACCTAAAACCCCTTCGACATCTACACCGACACCACTCTCTGCGACCGCCTTCACCCCCACAACTCCTACCCCACACGATTTACATACCCAATATGCTCAAGCCCAAGGGTTTGTTTTGTGCTAGGCTTTGACTACGCGTCGGCCTATCGAGAGTGCTACGCGCAGCTCGGTACCATCGCAAAGTTGACTTTGCGTCGCTTTTCACGGTTTATTGTCTGAGATCAACATCAAATAACTTCAATTCTTCGAAACTCTCATAATCATGCGCCATATAACCGCTCTCGATGCGGACGGGGTTCCAAAAAGACGATGGAGATGCTTGTCTGTTGGGGTTTGTCTCTAGCTGTAGTATCCAGGTGGGTTTGCTGCCGGGTGAAAGCCCAGCGCAGATCACCACCTGGAACCTTCTGCATGTTGGAGCAGCCCGGCGATTGGTATCATGATCAGCATTCCGACCTTCTCGACTAGTTCATCAATATAGCGAATTCAGGTGGTGCTGAACCCGTACCAGGTGCGTTTACTTCTTTCTACACTCCTTTTTTACACGCTTATCAATTCCTATCTTTTCGTAGACTCTGCTCTTATCCACTTTTCTCGTCAGTCCTTTCCCCTCGAACACCTCTGACTCCCAGTCTTACTACGCCGCCTCCCAGCGCATTCCTTCTGACACGGACACCACCGACGCCGTTGACGCCCGCTTTCACCGAAGGTCTGAACCCGATCAACACCACTACCGGTGAGACTTTATCCCCGGGTTCATCTCCTACTACGACGACGACTTCTTCCCCTGCGTATCCTTCACCACCTTCCTCATTTTCATCTTACAATGAAAAGGTAGCGTCAGTACCAACGACTCCTCCACCAACTACTACCGCCTCAGAATCTCTGTTTGCTGAAGCCCAATCTCAATCTCCCCAGTCAAATGCCATCGACCCACATGCACTCCATCGCGAACTCCGTTCTGCGCGCTCCAGAAGCCGGGAACATCGGGAACGATTGGGTATGAGACACAACCCAGCCTTCTTCCACAAACAAAACCGCGATTCCACTGCATCCAACGCTTCCGGCGTTTCCGCTATCTCTTCTCTCTCCTCCAGTCGTCTTGCTCCTCCCTCACCTGCCATATCGTGTCGCACTTCCGGTATCGGCGGTGCCATTATCGATCCTGTCGTCCCTCTTAGCAGGTTCTTTTCCTCCCGGTTCCCCTAGTCCCTCTCCTCGCAGAAATTGTCTCAAACGCGCAGACACTCTCGCTTCACCCGAATATCATTCCGATACTACTATGACTGCTACTACTCCTTTCGCTTTAGGGGAAGAAACCTCGTGGATCCGTCATCACCACCCCTCTTCTCAGAGCTCCGCAGCGATCAGTTCCAGTACTCTCGATCTCGCAGATCTCCTGTTACTCTTCTACTTTCGGTCCAGGTCAATGCCCGTTCTCTTGCTACTCTTATCCTGCCGTCGTCTTCTTGTTTACAATTCCCGAATCCGCTTTTCTGGCTTAAGAACGTGTTCTCGAAATACATCCGTTCCGTCCCATAGCGTTTGCATCATCCAACGCTCGTATGCGGTCTAGAGACTCTCATTTTCCAAAAGCTACTACCCTCAACAAAAATGAACTGAATCTTTCGATACTCGAGCCGGAGGATTAGGATTAAAAAGAAGACGGAGAGGAAAAGACGGAGAGGAAAAGACGGAGCTACCAAAGCCAAGAAGGAAGGGGATGCCGCGTCCAAGAAGCCCCGTGCATCTACGGGCAAGTCGAAGAAGAATGGGAAGTTGAAGGAGATGGTTGAAAGTTAGGATGACGCCGACGCGGGAGATGATGGACCGAGCAAAAAGGCGTCTCCGCCTCCTGCGAAGAATCCCAAGAAGGATAACAAGGACTCGGTTGACGAAGGTATGTATGAAAACTGTCGCTTTGATTAGTTTTTTTGTCTCTGTCGCTAACTTTCCGTACTTCACCAGAAAAAATGCTCAAGGATCCGGAAGCAGTCAAATTCTGTGACTGGAGACATCGATTACAGAAGACGTTCCTCACCTTCGTTCCACACTCCTACGTTCTCCAAGGCTCAATTGGCGTTGCCTGTTCCGTCTCCCCACTCACCCCGTGATAAACCCAAACGTCGTCTTGCCTCTCGATTAAAATGAGCTTCGCTGCTCATCCCTCTCTCCCTCATCGTCCTCACTCTCACCACGAGATGGATCTCTCATCCCGCCATTATGGATTTTTTCGGTGTCCGACAAGTCCAGGACCAACATCCAGACTCACAATCGTTATTCGAGATACACAAACGTCATCCCTCACCGCAATTGGTAGCAGATGTCTCTGTATCTAATAATTCCTCTTCTTCTTCACCCACCCCAACAACCGTTTCAACTACTCAGAGTGTACCGACTATTCCTTCTTCACCACCGGTGTTACCGACTCCGTTTCCTCAGCCTTAGGATCAGAGTGGGTTGAGTTTGAATTTTAGTATACAGGTAATGTCGTGCTTTCTTTCGTTTGTGTGTATGTGTAGAACTCATTCCGTTTTGTCCGTGTTAGGGCTGCTTCAACTTTTTCCAAAACATGACCAACACAGACCCTTTCCGGTCCTGTCGTTCCTTCGCCATGCTCTCCGCCTGGACCTCTTCGTTCACCGCAGCTCAGACAAACTTGACGTTGTTCAATTCGATTTTGTGGGGACATGTCACCCACCGTTGGGTGTGGATCAGTGTACGGCGAATATGAGGTGGTTCGAGAGACAGATGGTGCAGGATGGGGTTTGTGGGAAGGAGATGGAGGAATGAGTTGGTGGCTAGGACGAGAGCTGGTGAGTATTCTTTTTCCTTTCTTTGTTTTTTTTTTAGTTTGAGGAGCGTTGAAGGCTAATCTCTCTCTCTCCCTTCTTTCTCTCTTGGTGTTATGTTATGCTCCTCTCCGCTCCGTCTTTTAGTGACCTGTCAACCTCAAATGTAACCTCAAATCAAATGCTTTTTTCTTGCATGTTGCCGGCTTCCCCCTTTTTCATTAACGCGCCCCTTTTCGTCGTCGTCGTCCACATATCCGCGTTGACATTTCGAAAATATACAACAGCCCTTCTTGCCTATCCCATCCTCCAAACTGCTGCCTGTCTATCGCTCTCGACGACCAACACTACACTTATTGTTATGTGTCGAGTATCAATGCTGGGGTGTGTATTTCTTTCACTTCTTTTTCCTACTTCGTTCTTCCTTTTCCTACTTCGAGGGTTCGCAGATCTAAAGCTTTTGGCCTTTCTTTGTTAGTCATCCAATCCTCCAACACCCTCCAGCCCAACCTTCTTCCACAAACAGAACCGACGGCCAATACTATGAAGATTCCACCGACGAAGACGTTCCCCTCCTCCCCGGCTTTTACCATGCACTCTACGCCTTCGAACCTGAAGGCTCCGCCGAAGTCGGTCTCGTAGAGGACCAAATCGTCATAGTCGTCGGAAGAGGTGGTGGTGTTGGATAGGCTGTTGTCGTTGTCGGAAATATGGGTGACGACGGCGTATGGCGGAACGATCTGAGCGGCGACGGGAAAGAGAAGGGTTAGGATCTTGGTTTGGTGGTGGATTTGTTTGAGAAGTGTGCGGATGAGTCGCATAGGACTAGGGTTGCTTATGTGAGTTAGGTCGGTCGATTGTTTTCTTAAGTTAATCACTTTTGGATACTACTCCATCTAGGGCCGTTCTCGTCTCAGACAATCATGAAGTAGATTATTTACCTCGGGGCCGACCCATGTGTTCTTTTTTAGTTGGTGTTCAGAACGTAAATGGAGTTTTTGAAGAGTAAGGCTGCGGCCGGTCGACACCATTCTTCCTCTCATCATCGTCAACGTTCCCGTTCCTTAACGAGATCCGTTAGTCGTTCTCCTTCTTCGTACCACCATCATCACTCTCATTCTCAACCTCACCATCACCATCAACAACAACTTCATGCCCGGCATGGATCAACTCTTCGCCGCAATCAAATCTTACGACAAGATGAACATTGAATAACTTCAGTTCTCAATCGGCAAAGTCATGCGCGATATAACCGCTCTCGATGCGGACAGGGTTCCGAGACGAAGAAGGCTTGTCTGTTGGGTTTTGTCTCTAGCTGTAGTGCCCAGGTGGGGTTTGCTGCCGGGTGAAAGCCCAGCGCCGATTACCACCTGGAACCTTCTGCATGTTGGAGCAGCCCAACCGCGAGCAACATATTCTCTAGTTCCCTTGTGTCTCGCAATACACCGGTCTTCCTAACCAATGTCAACCCTACCCTTCACTTTCTTGGGGTTACCTCACGTAAAATCACCATGGCCACTTTCGTGCTCTGTTTCGACACCTTTTTCACCAACGACGGATTCCTCGGGGGACCAATCTGTCGAGGCCGGTCTCCAGTTCCCAGTTGGTCGTGTCCACCATCTCTTGAAGAAGGGCAACCACACTCAGCGTGTTCGTGCTGGTGCTCCTGATGTGTTTGAACTCTTGCCTTTCTCAAGTCCGTCTTTCTTTACTAACTTTGTCTAGTTCCTTTAGTCTACCTTGCAGCAGTTCTCAAGTACCTCGCTGCTGAAATTCTCGAATTGGCTGATAATGCAGCCCGTGACAACAAGAAACAATGTATCGTTCGTTGTCACCTTCAACTCGCCATCCGAAACGACTCAGAGTGCGTCTCTTTCTTTTCTGTCTTTCACTTTATTATATTTTGTTACTGAACAAGCTCCTCGGCGATGTTTTTATCTCGGAGGATAGTGTTGTACCTCAGATCGAATCCCAATTGCTGCCTACCAGATCAGGGAAGGGCAAGAAGAACGAGGATCTCAGCCAGGAAGTTTAGAGGCTGTTTTTCGTTGGGTTTCTTTTTGTATTCTTGTCTTGTTTTGTATTATCACATGTACCATCCTCAAATCCAACTATAATTATTTCTTATACTCTACATAGAATGCATATTATCATTTCAAACACTCGTCTTTATCGGCGCCAGGAGAAAGGTCTACCCAAATTCCAATGCATCCCTCCCTCAATTTCTGACAGTTGGGATTGGGATTGGGATTGGGATTGGGATTGGGATTGGGATTGGGATTGGGATTGGGATTGGGATTGGGATTGGGATTGGGATTGGGATTGGGATTGGGATTGGGATTGGGATTGGGATTCTTTTTACTCTCAACCGGCTTTAAATACTGTCCAGTGTCCAGTGTGTGAGTAGACGGCTTTAAGAGTTCAGTAAGTGGACCAGTGTCCAGTGTGGGGGCAGGCTTAACTTGCTTTACTCTGTCATGCAACTATGAAAATTGAAAGTCAGAATGTATGGTGGGTAATGAAGTACATTATAAATTCTAAAATAGTAAGGCAACTAAACATGTAATGTTTCAATCATGATGGTAATGATACATAATAAATGACACATGGCTCAGGTTGGCCGTAGTCAGGGTTTCGGCAGTTGCTTCGTAGAAGAAACATAAACATAAAAGGGAAAGACTGTACACA
>ML179040.1:616819-631403 GCA_004369135.1 Dendrothele bispora CBS 962.96
ACGTGTATTGCGAGCCCAGTGCTGCTATGAAATTACATAACAAGCACTGGCACACTCGCAAGATGCACATATCGCCCCGGACGATACGTGTACTTGCGAGCCAATGCTGCTATGTAATTATATAACAGCAACACACTCGCAATACACGTATTGTCCCGGACGATATGTGCATCTTGCGAGGCAATGCTGCTATGTAATTACATAACAGCAACACACTCGCAAGATGCATGTATCGTCTGGGACGATACACATCTTGCGACTGTGGTTATGCACGCGGATTTTTTTTTTGTTCCAATCCGTGTGTATCTATCTCGTCGTGGACGAGGTAGATACACACGGATTATTTTTTTTTTCAATCCGTATTGATCTATCTCGTCCTGGACGAGGTAGATAAATACGGATTGTTATTTTTTTTAAAAAACAATCCGTCTGTATTTACCTTCGTCGACGACGAGATAGATACAGATGGATTGTTTTTTAATACTCATTCGTGTATGTCTACTAGTAGACATACTTGGATCATTAATTTTAATGACCCGAGTATATCTTACTAGTAGACATACTTGGATCATTAATTTTAATGACACGAGTACATCTTACTAGTAGAAATACTTGGATCTATGCTGTCCCAAATGCTGCAAAAATCAATTCCCCCGTATTCTAATGCTATCCCCCGTATCAAGAATGACCTCCCCCGTATTGAAACGATCTCCCCCGTATTGAATGACCTCCCCCGTATTAAAACCATCCTATCCTATATATCCTATCCTATATATTAAAAGTACTACGATTTTTCGCACGTTAAATTAGTCATAATTTTAGTAAGCAAAGAAACCTCCCATGCGCGCGAGCGTCTGTATCCTGTCCTAAAACACAATGGATTAAATTCTTAGTCAGCGCATTAGTCAACGCAAACTACCAGAGAAATCGGAAAGTGTCTAAGCATTGAAATATTCTTTTTTAACATGCAGAATGTGTAGAATATGTGTATGTGGTTTAGGATACAGTACAACTCCCATCAGATGTCAGTTCAGAGAATAATTTCCATTTGTATAAAGTGTACACAATTCTTTTGTAGAGAATCACCTCCAAGTACAGCAACAAAGAATAATTGGCCATGAAAGAGAGAGTCATGGGTCATGGGTCATGAACAGTCCTGAGACAAGGTAGAGGCCTCAGACTTTAGTACAGCCTCACCCAATTCCAACATCATGATGTCTTCTTTAGACATAAAGTATTTCAGTATAGTGGTAATCAGTATATGTCAATACAGCTTAATTGGCTCACATTCCACACCCCATCCTAAATACTTGAAGAGGCAGACTAAGAGGTCAAGTAGGTTTCTGCATATCATTCCATATTTTTTTATCTGAGCATTTCTTTTGTCTTTGTTTGAAGAATGATGCTATTAAAGGGCCTTGAAATGTACCAGCTTAGACACAAAATACTCCCTTTCCAGAAGCTTTAAATCCTCCAGCTGAGGTTTGTGGAAACTACTTTTGTTCCACATTTGGATTTGATATATTTTTTGTGTCAATGTCATTTTAACTAAACAGATGCCAGCATTTATAACCTGCAGGGCTTCAAGCTCAATTAGCTGCTCTTCCCACAATGTCAACTACAAATATAGGTAGAGGTAAGGTTAGAGGCAGAAATAGGGGTAGAGATGGAAATAAGGGGAGCCTGAGGAGTACAGGTGGAGATGGAAATCTTTGAATGTATTGCCTGGCAATATGCAAACTTTGCATAGTGCTGATTCTGCAATTTTTGACCCAGATACTGATGGAAATCCTCAAATATTCTGTTGAATAAGTATCTTATTTCAATAAAGGACTCAGAAAAGAACTTTGCAATGGAATTATGATGAGAATTACCTCCTGAGTTTTGGAGATACACATACTTGGGGTTGATTTTCATGGACAAGAAGTCTTCATTCCACAGATTAATATAAGTAGAAGTACAAGAGGATCTATCATCTACACTAAGAAGAAGACAATATCCTGTCAGATTGACCTTTCCAATGTCAACAAACCACAAGGACGATCTGTGGATTAGATTTACAAATTGACATGTTTATGCTGCACTTTCACAATGTACACCTACTCAAAGAATGAAGGTTTTATTCCCTGAAAGATCATTTATTTGAAGCATCTAATAACTGATTGTGCTTTACAGACAATGAAAATTACAGGACTACCAATATAGTTTTTTACTGAGATTACTTATTCAAGACTTCATATACATTGTCCTATTTATAAAGCAATCAATATGCAAGAGAAGGGAGGTGCGTAGCACCGACCTGGGGGCGCAGCCCCCATCAAGCTGTAGATTGTGGATGAGCGCAGCGAAATCCACCCGTGCCGTAGGCACGGTTTCTACAGCTTGTATATTAAGATAGCATGGTGTTGCCGTAAACTTTTTGATTATCTAATTTGACTAAGCATTTGACTAAGCAAATAGCCACGTCGGGGCCTTTGGCCCCGACGCAAGCGTCAGCTTGTTAATAATATGATAGCTTATCATCGGCATACTATCGGCATTGCCAATTGAATAGAGTGGACTTTAGTTTTCAAACTCCAGAGCAATCCTCTCATTATCTAAGCCGACTCGTGCTGGTGGCTGTGTTGTTTTTGTTCCGGTGTTTTCTAGGAAAAATTTGACCGATGCTGCGGCGAAAAACCAAATTTTGAAGTTCACATTACCTTTGATAATTGGGAAATGGGGCCGTCTCATCTGGCATATTTGGGAAAGTCTTCCACGCCACTCAAATGGTTCGATGTCATTGACCTCTATTTGGGTAATAACAGCTACGTCTACCATTTTTGCCGACATTCTTCTGTTCAACCGAGTGTGCTACATCCAAAGAATTGACTTTTACCAACTCTTATGGGTCAGCATATCTTTGTGAGTTTTTTATATTGTGTATGCCAGACTGAGGACTGAGTGTATAGGAAATCTCGAATACAACTGAATTTATGGAGCAAGTCGCCATAGGGCTCATCCGAGGACTGCAACATTTTATTTAGCTTAGAAATGACCTGTTTTTTTTTTTAAGGAAGCATAGTAGGAGGTAGCTGTTCATCCGGTGAACACGCTGCAACATTATAGCTCGGATGCAGGGGTCAGGAACCTACTTTAAATGACCCATTTTTCAATAGCCCACTGGGTCCCAATATCAGAATGGCTATTTTTCTGACACCTCGATAGACCACATCTGCAACACAGATATTCTAAAAAGTGGAGCTACAGATATAATGAAGGAAAACTACTTAATTTCTCACTAAATAAAAACAACCAAAAATCTGCATTGCAGATATGGCCTGATACCTATAACTTCTTTTTGTTTTAGCCCATATTTTCACTTTTCTGAGCAGGGTCATCGCATTTCTCATTACAGAGACACTAATTATAAGTATTTTGTGAGATACTGGAAAACCTTGTAATAAATAGTAATGTATAGATCATCAATACATACTGAAAGGTGGGGTGTCACTGCTTGAAAAGTAAATTTTGATCAGGAAAGTAGGTCTCAATTTTGTCTCACTCTCATGATATTTTCATTCTACTGACAATCGTGATTCGCCAACACCTGAATAGATGTTTCATGAGTACTCAAATTGGGCACCATAAACACAATTTTTTACCAGGCTTTTTAAGCTCAGATCTATTCAAGTCTACTTTTTAAGAAACAAAACTCCCATTGCAGATCTCTATGAAAATCCACTTGTAGACCTTGAAAGTAATACAAGTTGTTAATGTGTACCAATTGGGGTTTTTGTCAGTAATCCTCTCTTGTTCTGAGAATATTACTAAAGACTCAGTAAACATGTGTGATTATACATACTGTATGTATAAAAGGCATATAGAAAATATATCTGCCAGTCAATATCCTCCAATTTGTATTCAACATCAGCAGCTGTCAATTTCTTTCCCTTTGTAGATTTCTTTTGGGTTGTTTCGGTCTGAATTCTGGTTGCAGTCAGCTTTGGCTGGCCATGACCATATCTAGCATGTACTGATGGGGATGTGGAGTCAAACATACTCTGCAATATCAAGCCGCTCAGTGCTCAGTGTTGGATGCATGTACAATCCTTTGGGGTGATGCCAAAGGAGTAGAAGTATAACCATTAATGTCCACGTCCTGGGATTCAATTAGTGATTGCTCTTTGACTCCGTAATGATGGATCAGCCACAATGTGAAGACAACTCGGAGACCATATGAAGACAAAAATGAAGATTGTCAAAGCGTGACTGCACATATACACTTTTCAAGCTGACCTGAATGTAGTGGGAACTATGACAGATACTTTTCATACATCGAAAACATGCATAGGGTGCTTACAGACATGTTGGAGCTAGGGAGAAACTTTGACTTTAATACAGTTTAATACATGAAATTTGGGACCCCTCTGGTATTTTACATATGATACATTGTATAATACAGGTTGTATTATATGAGGGCCTTTGATACAGCGCTCTAACGTGTAGACTCCGTGTGGTAGAGCACATAAATGAAATTTCAACATAGGAAAAAGCCTGAAGTATGCACCAGGGAAAAGAAAAGAAAACAGAAACAAAAAATGTGACTCTGATCAGTTACTAAGCTCTGGAGAGTGGTCTCTATTTTGATACTGTGTTGCATAAACTACTTACGATGCAAAGATTAACTAGCTTATAACATACTGCTATGACTAGAATTTAGCTGGTTCAAAATTCAGAGCATATTGTAAGTTGGGTCTTATTAAATCGGGGGTTGTATTGAAAACGGGGGCGATGTTTAAAACGGGGGATGATATTTAATACGGGGGTCGTATTAGAAATCGGGGCAAATTTATTACAAAATCGGGTGCTATTTTTGCAGCAAAGTGCCCAGCATATGGATCATTAAAATTAATGATCCGAGTATATCTACTACATCCCCGACGTAGCAGACATACTCGGATCGCAAATAATAGTGACCCGAGTATGTTGCTTGTCTCAGTTGTATTTTGAGGCAAGGACTTTCAACGAGGGCTCGATGATACCTTGAAAGATTAATCCGTGTACATTCATGTCGTCTAGGACGACATGGACACACACCGATTACAAGGAAAAATAATCCGTGTATATCTGTGTCGTCCTAGACGACATAGAGACACACTGATGACAAAAAAAATAATCTGTGGACATCTATGCCGTCCAGGACGACATGGACGTACACGGAATACAAGAAAAACTAATCCGTGTATATCTATGTCGTTCTAGACGACATAAACACACACCGATCCCAATAAAAGATGGTCTGTGTACATCCATGTCGTCCTAGACGAGATAGACATACACTGATCACGATAATAAAAAATGATCCGTGTACATCTGTCGTCCAGGACGGCATGGATGCATACGGACTGTGAAACAATTGATTCGTGTGCACCTGGACGTAATAGCTGCACCCGAATTAATTGTTTTACAGTCTGTGTACATCTATATCGTCCAAGACGACATGGACGCATACGGACTGTGAAACAATTGATTCGTGTGCACCTGGACGTAATTGCTGCATCCGAATTAATTGTTCCACAGTCCGTGTACATCTATACCGTCCTGGGCGATATAGACGGACACGGATTCGAAAAAGAAATGATCCGTGTACGTCTATACCGTCCTGGGCGATATAGACGGACACGGATTCGAAAAAGAAATGATTCGTGTACGTCTATACACGAATTATTATATTTTTGCGGTCTGGACGCACGGTGGTCAAGTCACATGATCGATTCGATAATCGATCAAATCTTTGGATAACGACTCTTACTCTTACCACCATCTCTCCTCAATGGGTTGCCTCGGCGAGCGCGCCAGGTAACCCTTTCTCTCTCCTCCTTTACTACCACCACCTCCTCCATGGGTTACCTCGGCGAGCGTGCCAGGTAACCCTTTTTCCGCCTCTACATTTCTTGCAAGCAGAAACTTCGAACGATACCGATACCTCGAGCCGATTTGTTGATTAGGAAGAAGAGGGCCAGGAGAGGATGGTACATGCGGGAGAAGGACATGCTAGGTGCGTCCTGTCGGTATGTGTCTGATTTTGTTCTTCCATCAAAGTAAAGCTACTAATATCTTTTGATTTAGAACTCTTACGGAAAACCGGGAGGAACGCTCGACCTCTACCTCTAATTGAGACAACGTCGGCTATCTACATCTCTTTGGCGGCTCAAATCTCTTTTGTTCTTCCTTGTCACCATCCTCAGAATGCCCGAACCAAGCGTCAAACATCCTGCCCTCCCCATTTCCTCCCCCAATCCTACCTAAAACCCCTTCGACATCTACACCGACACCACTCTCTGCGACCGCCTTCACCCCCACAACTCCTACCCCACACGATATACATACCCAATCTGCTCAAGCCCAAGTCTTTATACCGTCCCTTCCATCTCCCACTTCTAATGGCTCCTCCCTCTCACTTTCCGGCTCCTCACCTGCGGCTGCTTCTTCCAACCCGTCATCTCTTTCCTCCTCTCAACCTCTATTCTCTTCGCAACCCCGCGTTGAACTTTTGGATTGCTACATGCCCCCCCTTACCTTTGAAGACCTATCCATGTGTCGGTTCTGCCTGTTTGCTGGTCTTCCCGGGTACGACCGATGTTTTTTGTTTTGTGCAAGGCTTTGACTACGCGTCGGCCTATCGAGAGTGCTAAGCGCAGCTCGGTACTATCGAGAGTGCTACGCGCAGCTCGGTACCATCGCAAAGTTGACATTGCGTCGCTTTTTCACGGTTTATTGTCTGAGATCAACATCAAATAACTTCAATTCTTCGAAATTCTCATAATCATGCGCCATATAACCGCTCTCGATGCGGACAGGGTTCCAAAAAGACGATGGAGATGCTTGTCTGTTGGGGTTTGTCTCTAGCTGTAGTATCCAAGTGGGTTTGCTGCCGGGTGAAAGCCCAGCGCAGATCACCACCTGGAACCTTCTGCATGTTGGAGCAGCCCAACGGCGAGCACCATATTCTTTAGTTCAGCATACACTACTAGACCACCACCTGTTCCAGCACCACCCCACGGTCGTCCTGGACGTTACAGTTGTGTGCCCAAAAGTCATGTGTCCAGCATGATATCGATCAGTTTCTTTGATAATCATAAAGCTCTTTCCTTTACTACCACCATCCCTTCGATGGGATGCCTTGGCGAGCGTGCTAGGCATCCCATTTCTAGTCGATTCCTTGCACAAAAAGCTGGCCCCTGGCGCAAGTTGGGTCACGCAGAATCGAACGGCGGCATTGATGTTTGATAACGGTTTCTCAACTCATCCCCCTGACCTTCTTTTGTCCTCCCGATTTTCTCTGTCGTCACACCGACCCGCTTTACCCGGACGCATTCCTCGTTCTCACTTCAAATTTTCAACTTTTATCATCCGGGACGGCCTTGTGAGACTTGGGAACTGATAACCGTATTGGGTTAGGGTATCTAATCTGCGACGGGCTTGTACGGATTAGAACGAGAGGAGGAAAGCAGGGAACGTGAGGGTAGTTCGGGAGGAGGGAACGGACGGTTGACACAGAGTGGGAGAGCAACTCCGCGAGGAAGGGCTACGCCTGCGCTCGGTGGTCCGAGGCTTCAAGTGAGGGATGGAAGGAGTGTACAGATGAAGGTTTCGGTGCGTCTCTTTTTCCTTTTTGTCTTTCTAATCCGAGGTTAACTGATCGTGACCAATCTCACTTTCAGAAAAAATTCATCACCACCACCTGTTGCCGCCGCCGCCGCCGCCTCAGCGGCCTCACCAGGTTCTATTCGTTCGAAACGATCCACACGCTCCAAACCCCTCTTTCCACCCCCGACGCCTCATCACCCTCCCATGCCTCCCCGCGAACGATTCCAGTCCGTCGTCCGAAAAGTAATGGCGATGCATCGGGGCACCAGCATGATGGTCACAGGCCTTAACGTCGGTGCTGAACCCGGTATCGACCCTCGTCGTGCTTCCGCTGACCTCATGTTCGGTGGGATCAAGAAACGTTGCGTGATCGAGATGTTTGATTATTCGTCTACGAACTGTATGGCGGGCAAGTAAGAGGGAGCCTTGGGTCAAAGTGAGGTGGATCAATATCGGAGGGTTGAGTTGGGATGTGATCAAAGCAGTTTCGTTGAATTATGGTGCGTCTTTTCTTCTGTTTTTTTTTTCGACTTTGGTTTCCATATGAGGAAGAGAAATTAATCTCTAACATGTTTCGTTTACTAGACATACACCCTCTTGCTCTCGAAGACGTCTTCCACACCCGCAGTCAGACGCGTTCTAAAGCCGACTATTACTGTAAACATCTTTTCCTCCGAATCCTCTGTCACGAACTCGCAGGTACCGAAGACCCGCCTTATCCTCTACCCCTTCGTCATCTCATGAAATATCACTGGTTGCCCGAGATCCTCCTCCCCGATACCATTTAGCGATGACGAAGATGAAGACGACCGTATCAAGTTCATGACGGATAGTGAGACGATTTATGGTGGGACTGTTAATTCTAGATGGAGTTTGAAGAAGGGAGGGACGTTGAGGAGTCGAACGAGGCAGCAGACTGGGGGGAGTGAGAAGGACATGGAGATGGGGGTATTGAATAAGACGAGGAGTAATGGCAGTTGGTCATTCTTTGATTCGGTAAGTGTCCCGTTCCTCTAGATCCCTCTGTGTGCTTTCGTGTATGAACCGCTTTGAGCTCGATACTGAAACGGTTCAATTGCTCTCTTAGGACCGAAAGGAAGAAGAAGCGAGAGTTGCTGCTTTGAAAAAGGTGATCCCTTTTTTTCTAGCTTTGTCCTTTTCCGTTTCTAATTCTTCTGCATGTGCGCAGGGCGACCGCGTTCAAGTCCAAGTTCAGCCCATGTTCATCTTTTTGTTCAGAGATGGTAATTTCCTCCGTCCTGTCCACTTGTCCATATAGCACCTGCCTCCTCCTTTTTTTCCTTTTTCCCGTCGATTCCCACCTTCTTTTCATCCGACTTATAAAACGATTCGGACTTTGGCTTGACGACCTCAACGCACTCGATTTACTTAAAACGAAGACTTGACGAGACTCACAAACCTTTCGTGGTCGGTCCTTATTGGAACAGACGACGAGTTGGTCCAATTGCCGTAGGTCGCTGGACTGAGACTGTAAGGAGAGGGGTAGTTGGAAGAAGGTGCTGAAGACGCGGGGGAACCATCACTGAAAAAAGAGTGCACGGTACCGGCCGTGGTTTTGGTGGAGAAAGAAGGGTTGGGAAGTCGGAGGAAGAAATGCTGGAAGGTAGACTCGTTGAGGGCTTCCAAAGGAGACATGTTCGAGTTCATTGTTTAACGGTGTCTTTTGAACAAACCCGCTACCGGTAACACGCAGGGTAACAACCCTTGGTCCATGCGTGCGTATCTCTCATCCCTTTACCTTTGTCTTTTTCCTTTTTCTTCCCTTCCCTCCGTTCCATACGCTAATTATCCTTCATCTCTCTCTCTCTTTTCCTCCCTCTGAAGCATGGGTCTGTCTCCGACTACATCTGGCGGCGGCGGCGTTGTTGGAGAGGATATATCAATGATGAATATCCCCATGGACTTGGGAGGGGTAGGATTTGATGCTGCGATGGGTTTTTGGGGCTGAACGACTGGAGCGGGGACTGGAGGGCTTTCGGTGGACGCATTTGGGGTGGGTAAAGGATTGAGTTTCGGTGCTGAGTGAGTGATTTATTCATTATCGTTGTTTCCTAGCGATTTCCTTTTTCCTTTCCGAGTACTCGTTGCGTTGTCGTCCCTGATGAGCGCATACGAGCTTTTTTTCATCCTCATCTTCGCACTTGTCCTTCTCCGCTGTGGTGCTACTTGATATGCCTGGTATCGGTCATCTTTTCTTGCGTCTTTTTAATCTGTTTGCACTCGCGGTCGATTTATCTTATCCCCTTCGACTATTCTTTGATATCAAATTTCTTGCACCATTCTAACCGCACCTTCCTCTACTATAGCATGGACTCTCGTCTTTCCAACTTCGGTGCCAAGGGTACCGGCAAATCCACTCTCCTCAACCTATCACCATTAGATATCCACCGACGACAACGAAAGACGGTGTTGACGGGAAGTCTGATGAGGATTTCAAATGCTCGCGTCTGTCGTTGGCGTGGAGGGTGGTGCGTCATTATATATAGAGTTAGGGATCCTGGAGACGTTGAAGCGGTTGGATATGCGAGAGAGATAATCTCACCAGAGCTGCCTTGCATGTATACTACGTGATTTTCTATCCGTCTCGTCTTTTTTCTCTTTTCTAATTTACAATTCATCCCTATAGACCTCATGTACGAAATCTCGTTACGTTCCGCCTCCAACCACATGGACGCACATAATCTCGCCGTTGCACTCACTCCCAATTCCATCACTACCATGCGAATCCTTACCTCACGTAAAATCACCATGGCCACTTTCGTGTTCTATTTCGGCACCTTTTTCACCAACGACGGATTCCTCAGGGGACCAATCTGCCAAGGCCGGTCTCCAGTTCCCAGTTGGTTGTGTCCACCGTCTCTTGAAGAAGGGCAACACTCAGCGGCAACACTCAGCGTGTTCGTGCTGGTGCTCCTGGTGTGTTTGAACTCTCGCCTTTCTCAAGTCCGTCTTTCTTTACTAACTTTGTCTATTTCCTTTAGTCTACCTTGCAGCAGTTCTCAAGTACCTCGCTGCTGAAATTCTCGAATTGGCTGGTAATGCAGCCCGCGACAACAAGAAACAATGTATCGTTCCCCGTCACCTTCAACTCACCATCCGAAACGACGAAGAGTGCGTCTCTTTCTTTTCTGTCTTTCACTTTATTATATTTTGTTACTGAACAAGCTCCTCGGCGATGTTTTTATCTCGCAGGATAGTGTTGTACCTCAGATCAAATCCCAATTGCTGCCTACCAGATCAGGGAAAGGCAAAAAGGACGAGGATCTCAGCCAGGAAGTTTAGAGGCTGTTTTTCGTTGGGTTTCTTTTTGTATTCTTGCCTTGTTTTGTATTATCACATGTACCATCCTCGAATCCAACTATAATTATTTCTTATACTCTACATAGAATGCATATAATCATTTCAAACACTTGTCTTTATCGGCGCCTGGAGAGAGGTCTACCCAGATGCCGATGCCATTCATCCCTCTCTCCTCAATCACATGTCAGAAAGGGAAAATCCGAATACAAAGAAGATGCTTCGTTGACGGCTTTGGGACTCATGCCGGTTGGACTCGGTACACAGTAAATAATGCATAGTAATGGTAGTACTAACTTTGTAATGCACAAATCAACGGAATGATAATATTACATCAAGTAATGGGCAGTATGTAAGACTGAAAGTTGGAAGTATCTATCTACGTATGTCTGTTGCATAAACTCATACAAATACTTCTATATAATTTATAGTAATAGTAAACTCACAAGTGTTGAGTTCTAGATAGAATTCATAGTAACTGTAAAGATGAATTATGAGAATGCTCATGAATAATGAGTTCAGAGTAACGGAGAATCAAAGGCTTTGTACAAGAAATTATTTAAGGCTTTATATACTTGCCCACAGAAGATAAATTATCAGAATGCTCATGAATAACTCAGAACGGAGAACCTATCAATATATTTATTGTCAGTCAAGGTCACGGTGGTATAAACTCAATAATATAGCAGTGGCGGTAAACTTATATATGGAGACAAAAAAAAAAGTTTTCAAAACTAAAGAAAATAAGACAGTACTATGGGTTATGGGACATAATTACAAGTTGATTGGGTATACGAAGAAAGAGATTCAAAAGAGTTAGTTGATGACTTGGAATTTGATGTTCAAAGTTGGAGGACAAGAAAAGGGAAGAATTGAAAAGTGATGCGAATTGGACGGTACTATGGGATAAGAAAGGGGTATATAAGTGTATTAGACTGGTGAAAAAAGAATTTGAAAAGAGTCATTGGATGGCTGGGAATTTGATGTTCAAAGTTGGAGAACCAGAAAAGTGAGAAATTGAAAAGTGATGCGAAGGGAACGGTACTAGGAGACATGAGAGATATATAAAAGTAGATTGGACTGGTGAAAAAGGAATTTGAAAAAAGTCATTGGATGGCTGGGAATTTGAGGTTCGAAGTTGAAGAACGGGAAAAAGACAAGTCTAAAAAGGAATTAAAATGGGATGGTATTTTGAGTGAAGGAGCGGAAATATGAAGAGAATGACTGTGTAATGAAAGCACTCAAAAAGATTGGTTATTTGGCTGGGAATCTGTGGTTCAAAGTTGGAGAACAGAATATGTTAGTATAAAAGGGTTATTGAAAATGAGATGATATTATGGCAAGTGTACACAGCATAGAATGTGTCAATCAAGAAGTGTAGACAGTGCACAAGGTGCCAATCAATAAATGTGAAACAGCAAAAATTTGCCAATCAATAAATGTATACAGCACAAACGTGTCAATCAAATGAAATCAAGAGTGTGGCAAAAGGAAGTCATTGGAAGCTATGTGTATATTGAAGAGTATCTTAAAGTGATTGTGATGGAGGTGAGGGTGTTTGAACAAATAGTGTCCACAGAGAGTGTTTGAGTAAGAGAGTTATGTGGTTAAGATTGAGTGTTCACAGACTGTAGTGTCAGATGTAGCACAGTATGTTGAAGATGGGCTGTAATAACAAACAGAGTGTGACCCGAAACATTTTGTAACCTGAGGACACGACAGACCGAGAGAATGTATGAGTGTCAGGCAAGTGTTGTGGGAGAAAGCGTGTATAGAGAAACAGAGTATGCCAGCAGATGTGATAGACCCGGAGAAGGTGTTTATTGTGAGAAAAGTGTTGTGGCAGAAGTAATGTGCATGGATGCAAGTGTATGTGACAGAAGATGTATAGTGAGGAAGAGTGTGACAGAAAACAAGTGTGCAGGTAGGTATAACATGTGCATGGAAGTAGAGTGTGTAGCAGAAGGTATGTATAGAAGCAGAGTGTGACAGGGAGGCAGGGTGTGTGGCAGAAAGTGTGTGTTAGAAGCAGATTGTGACAGGGAGGCAGGGTGTGTATAGGAGAAGAGTGTGACACGAGATATATGGAGAACGAGTCATGACGAGTTCTTAGGGTTACTAGGATATACTTAGGGTTAGGGTTAGCGAGGCGAAGCCGAGCGGAGGGTTAGTGGTTGAAGGGTTTTGGGTTGTAGGTTAGGGACAACTTGTGGAAAACGATACCGCAGGATAACTGTGGAGTCTGGGGAGACTCCTGCACCGCAGTTTCGTATTTATACTCTTCAGATCCTGTCAGTAATTGTAGTGTCATACTTGGCAATATGGTGCGATATTCACGCCAAGCAAATCCTAAATATATCTTGATATACTTATCTCCGCAGACCGTGCGGGTACTCAATATGATTTCCTGTTCCTTACTCCCACAGACTGTCGTCCATGGGAAAAATACTTAGTAGTCTCAAAATCGTCGAATTGGAAACTTCCTTCCTTTCCACGCTGTCAAGGAATCTTGACAGATCCGACGGAGCTATGAGTCAGAACTTACCATTCAGAAGCCGGTTAGCTTCCGAACTAATACATACCCTTTTGTTCTAGGCCCGGGTTTTAACCGAGCCCGGACACATCGGAATTTCTTTCAGGAACCGGGTAACTAAGCGGTAGCGTGAGTAACTACCACGTCAGTCCATCTTCAAGTGCGAAGGGAGCAACGCTCCGTTAATGGGCGTAGGCTGTCACACCCAGACTACTAACAAACCAGGCTACGAGGTGCACCCACTTTGGGGTGTTCACCGGGCGCCCGAGAGTGTTTTCGGCCAGGGGACGAATGCCCGCGTCCTACGGAGTCGACTTACGTCCTCCCTACGCGGGAGAAGTAAGAAAGACGGTGTTTCTCACGGTGCTTAATCACCGCCCAGGGACCAATACCCCGGGTTGATTCCATCAGAAAATTCTGATCGGCCTCTAAGAAGCCGAAACCCTAAGATCACGTGACGGAGCGAACGTCGCCGTGATCCGGAGGCGTCTACCGGAATTACCCGATAGGGCTTAGGGTTTGGGTTAGGTAAGTTAGGGTTAGGGTTACTGTCTATATTACCCGCGCCTCTGACCCCAGAGAGGCCAGTACAGAGGCCCGTCAGCCGCAACCAGCAGGCATCTGAGGGTGGGCACTTCGGCTACCCAGGGGTTTTCAGGCGCTGCCGTCGCTGCCCTGTGGGTGCCACACTGCCACAACGCTCCCACGGCCCTGCAGACCTGTATCGTACAGGCCTGCAGCTGCGAGAAAGCGAGTGCGCCCTATGGGAAGACCGTCACCGGAACCGGATTTTCGATGCGATTCCAACGCACCTGTTCCCAGGGTCTGCACTGCCACCCACGACGCTGCAGGGAGATTTTAATCGTTTTGACAGCTTCGAACAAGAGAAATACCACCACCGAGACACATGAGGTTGATCAGACCATGAGGTTAAGTGGGTCAGTCAACAAGGGTGAGCTAATCAGGCACACTCACAACAGGTTAGGACTATATTTGAGAAAGATATTTAGGGTTAGGGTTAGGGTTAGGGTTAGGGTTAGGGTTAGGGTTAGGGTTAGGGTTAGGGTTAGGGTTAGGGTTAGGGTTAGGGTTAGGGTTAGG